>OX101754.1:67004983-67312221 GCA_944452675.1 Tachina lurida | reverse complement strand
ACAGCCAGCCGTTTTCGAAGGCCACTAAACCTTCCTCATCAGCGTTCTTCTGTGTTTTGGTTCACTGTGCGTGGTGTCAGTTGATGTAGATTTCTGCCCTATATACGAAACTTTATTGCAAAATGGAATATGTGAATTGGTTTGATTCATCATATTTCAATTTGCTCATGTGGCCCAAAGTTACCATCTCTAGATTTACAACAGTCTTACCTTTGTCGTTTTGTTCTTTACTAACTATGCACATGTTTGTTAATTTGCTTATTTGTGTTCTACTTAAGACAAACTTTTTTGGTTTGTTACTATAAAGTATATTTTTATTTTAATTTTTGCCACAAGCCAATGACTATTAATTTTAGTTAATTTAATTATTATATTTATACCCTTTACCAAAAATGAAAAAGGGTATATATAGGTTTGTCATTCCGTGTGTAATTTCCATAATTTTAATTTGCGACCAAAAAAATATATATATTCTGGGTCCTTATGAATAGCGATGACGAATAATCGATGTCCGTCTGTCCGTCCGTCCGTCCGTCTGTCCGTCCGGTGTACGTGAAATCGGTTTTCCGAAGCTCCCAGAAAAGCTAGAGACTTCGTTCTTAGACCGATGTATCAGTAATGGTCCAACTTAGATTGGTATTGAAATTCAGCAAAATCGGGCAGACGATTGCAGAGCTGGAAAACGTAAACCATATTTTGCCATATAAAAGTAACTACCGAAAACAAATTTTTATTTTTTTTAATAAATAAATTTATTTTACACTTCAGTACGACTAAAATTGGTATTTTAAATTAAAAAAAATATAAAAAAAATTAAAAAGACGTTTCCAGGGTTGGAAAACTTTAACTTTTTGTGTTATGTAAAATTAACTATGTCTAAAACTATATTAGTATTTTCTCGAGAACCGTAAGAGCTACAGACCTGAAATTTGGACACAGTGTGTAGACCTTTGGCCGCTACAAACAACAAATACATGAGATTTGGAAATTAAAGGGTGTTCCAAAACGAGCAACGAAAAATTCTAAAATCCCATGTTATATACATACAATTATATGTATATACACTTGAAATTTGTAAAGTTAGTGTATTTTTATACAGACTACAAAAATTAACACTAAAATTTCAAAAAATTTAAATTAAAGGGTGTTCCATCAGTTAATGCAATTTTGACTATGCAATTTTGACAACTTGCTGTATCTTGGAAACCGTAAGAGCAAAACTCTTGAAATTTTCAAAAACGGTAAAACTAAAAAATCAAGGAATTATAAAATCGCCAAACCGAAAAAATCGCGAAAAACCAAAAAAAATCGCCAAAAAGAAAAATACCCAAAAAAAACATTAAAAATCGCCAAAATGAAAAAAAAAAACCCAAAACAGGAAGAAACGACAAAATGAAAAAAATCGCCAAAATGAAAAAACCCAAAAAAGAGAAAAAACGCCATAATGAAAAAAAAAAACCCAAAAACAGAAAAAAATCGCCATATTAAAAAAAATTTCTAGGACTAAAATAAATCGCGAAAAACCGGAAAAATTGCTTAAATAAAAAAAACATCGCCAAAATGAAAGAAAATCGCCAAAATGAAAAAAAATCGCCAAATGAAAAAAAAATCGCCAAAACAAAAAAAAAACCCCAAAAAACCAGAAAAAAGTCGCCAAAATGAAAAAAAGAAAAAAAAAACTCCTAAATAAAAAAAACCCAAAAACAGAAAAAAATCGCAAAAATAAAAAAAAATCGTCAAAATGAAGAAAATCCCAATAACAGAAAAAAATCACCAAAATAAAAAAAAACTCCAAAACAGAAAAAAATCGCCAAACGAGAAAAAAGCGACAAAACTGAAAAAATCGTTTAAACTGAAAAAAAAACTTCAAAAAAGCCTACCTTTCGTGCGCGATTCAAAGTCGCACTTTACTGAAGTTTTTAATATTAAAGGAATTAAATGAAACTAATAAGCAGATTTTGTAAAAAAATTTTGTTTCTAAACGTTTCAAATTTGTATGAAAAATAACGAAAATTCTTTTCAAAAAATATTTTTTCCATACAAATTTCAAAACGAAAAAATCGTTTGAACTTACAAAATCTGACCTAATATTAATCTGAATAATATTATTTCGTTTTTGCTTTTTTCACTTAACATATTTTATGTATTTTTTAAAGAACTAGATTGGTATCAATAATCAAAAAAATCCAAAATTATGACTCCAGGGTTGGAAAACTCACACTTTTTGTGTTATGTAACATTAAATAGGTCTAAAAATTTTTTTCTTTTTCTTTATAAATTGAATATATTTTATGCTTCTGAAAGAAAATTACAGCTCCAAAGATGGAAACTTTAAAAAAATGATAAATTTTTTCACAAAACAAATATGTATGTATGTGTCTGTATACTATATATATGTACGTACGTTGGTAAAGGGGATATAAGATTCGGCACAGCCGAATATAGCACTCTTACTTGTTCGAACTGTATTTGTTTCTATATTCTTATGAATTGAACAGGCTAATGTTCGTATCCCTTTTTAAGCCAAATTACATGTGATAAATATTAATGAACAAATAACATCAAAGTTAGTTGTAAATATTCTGACAACAACAAATAGTTTAACGGAACAGCCAGCTATTTTAAAGATTAATTCATGTTTCGAGTTAACTATTATTTTATTAAAATAATATCAATCTTTTCAATGGTACGCAAAAATTGAAATAACCGCTAATAAGCGTAAGATTTTTGTTACTATTGATTGAAGCCCATCCAGCATTAATAAATTTATTGCTTTCAGATGTATTTAAGGAAACATAGGCGCGTAGTCATAGTCAAAACAAAGTACACATTAAGAAATTAAAACCAGTATTTTGCATGGTAATACTGGTTTTAACTTCTTAAAGTGTACTTTGTTTTGACTATGACTACGCGCCATAATTTTTTATTTCTGACGCAATTCCTAAATGTCGTGTACGATCAATTTCTATTCCATTTAATTCATATCAAATTTCATCAAAGAGGTGAGCCATACAATTGTTCAGTAGTAGTATATTTGCAGAGATTGTTGAGTCTTCTTTTGTTACATAACCTTCAATATAAAGCATGCTTTCACTTGGTAAAACGTATAAATCTTGGTTTTGTATTGATATTCGGATTTCATCATTGTTTTTGAAAGATTGTAAGTATGAATTATAGCTGTGATACTCTTTTTTAATAATTGAATTATCAAATTGTTGTTTTGTCTAATATATTAATTAAACTATTTAAATTTCGTAAGAATGTTCGATTAGTTTTATTTAAAGTGTTTCGTTGATGTTTGCTTGTTTGATATATCAGCTTTTTATTATGCAACTTTCGTTTACCAGAAGAAACTGACCTTGATGTGTGTTGTGTTGCAGATGATGATAGAGTGAGTGGTGAATCCTTATACAAACTATATTTGTTGAATATAATCATTCTTTAATAGATTTCAAATGTAATCTAATAGATATTTTTTCTCCACGAAAATTTATTCAGTTTTCAACTCTTAAAACCAGTGTAGATATTTCTCTCGAATTTATATGTAAATATATGGGATTAGCCGGTCTTTCTGGACTAACGTCAAGTGAAAACTGATGAATAAAATGTGCTGCCACGCAGTAATGCCAGTAAACACTTTGGAAATTCCCTACACGATTGAAAAAAAATCCCTTTTTTCCCTCCAACCAAAAATATTTTCCCTACATTTTTCCCTACGCTGAATTTTTTTATTTTTAGCAACAAAAAAGCAAATAAATGTACATTTTGTGAATATTGTAGATTTTTTACATAACTTTGTTTCATATATTGTAGAAAATAGACTATAGTTGTATGCCGAGTATTCACTATGGCATTTTTTGCACATCGCAATAGTGTGTATTAGTGGAAACGTTTGTCATTTCGTATACTTTTCGTTCTGTGGCATTGATTTCCATATAAAAACACATATTGAAAATAATACCACAACAAATGTCAGATGTGTACCAGCATTAGTTGGGTACCAGGTAGAAAAATAATTAAAGCATTAATTAACAAATACAAACTAAAAATATGTACATTCTTGCATCAATATTAAAATTGTACTTAAAAGTTATGGTGTAACAAATATTAATTATATAAAATCTTAAGCTTAGATCACGCTATCAGCACAATGTACCGGTTTTCGTCGGCTCATAATTAATAAGCTAAATTTGTATTATTACTCAATTAATTGAAATATATGGACATAAGTGCACCACACTACATTGCTAATAAAGTCATATAGACTTATTCTGGAATTGATTGAAAAATAAGGCCACTTGCTAGATTGAAATGCATTTTTTTACTTTCTTGTATGGCTCTTTTTTATGAAAAATTTCCCCGTGTTTATCTTAAACATAAACTATTTTATTTATTTCTTTTAAGTATTTTAAAAAAATGTCCATGCAAAAAAGATCAGTTTGTGGAGCATTGGTGACACAATTTTACACGATGCATAGCTTACACAACACAAAACCATTTCTTTTTATTTTGTGACTGTCTGTCAAAAAAAACTGAATATATACAAACATTAAAACATTATTATTACGATTTGTCATATTTAGCTATATACTTATGTGTGGATATTGCAATTGATTTTCAGATTGTTAAAATTGATAATGTAGGGTTTCTGCAAAAATATTTTAAGTTATGTGAAAAATTTCAGCTCTTAAGTAAAAATGCTGCAAATATTTTTGAATTTTATGTCTAAAAAATTGAAAAAGCAATAATTGTAAAAATTCCCTACTTTTGGCATCACTGCTGCCACGTTATTTATATATGATCCATTCACAGTATTACATTCAATGATTACTGTATTAATATTTGTTATATCAATTGTTTTATCTGAAAAACTTTCCACTTGTTGTCCTAATACTCTCTGACTAAAACCAAGCAAAAATCCAATTGATCGTTCTTTATTGAAATAGATGGGGTCTATTGTAATTTTTATAAATGTTACAAACGTATTAAAATTTTCATTAATAAAAAGATCACCTTCATTAGTCAAATCATGATATTTATCTTTGATTAAATCAACTATATCAGAAAACTCATAAGATACCACAGGAATATCTATCATATAATCACCAATATGAAATAAATTGCTTTCGACATCAATATTTCGTATTGTGTGACAAGTATCGAAGCTTATTGAACCGCAAACATAGCTCTTATTAGGGTTTGCAAATAATCGCAGATTTTCAAAATCGCGATTACGATTAACAAATATGTGATTAATTGCGATTATCGGTTAATTGCGATTAATTAAGAAAACATACTATTATAATATTTACTAAACCCAAAATATAAATTGTTTCATGAGGTTTAGTCGAACTGTATGGAACTAGCCAAGGAAATGTTCTTATTTTATCTTGGGTTCGCGTTTTAATTTAATTTCTCAATTAAATTATAAAGGTATTCACGTCGAAAGTTGCACAGTTGCAGAAAAGCAAAATTGTAAAATTTTCGAAAAATATAACAACAACCATTAGAACATTAAATTACGAACATTTTTTTATGTAGCTCCTTTTTAAACGCATATAAATTCCCTAAGTTTTGAATATAATTTGACAGAGAATTCCAGAGACTTTTTGCCATGATATCAGATATTTGTTTGTATGAATATAAATACTTATGTATCAAGAGATATATGTATCTACAATGTACATATGTATGTATGAGTATGAAAACTTACAACTAAATTTCTCCTTTTGATTCTGATAATTGTATTAAAAATATATATAATAAGTTCAGTTTCATTTTCTTTATTACTCGTATCTAAGTGCATGGATACATACATATGTCGTTTTTAATTTAAATTTGGGTTTTACTTCAAGAATTTGCTTTAAAATAATCTGAGACGTCATGGCCTAGAAAGCTATTGATTTCCTCTGCTTCGGGATCGTCCTTCTCGATTTCAATACTTATTTTTGGCAACCATTTCATTCTTATGCCTTGTAGGACTGGATCTGAAGACAATAGCAAATGATGCATTAAATCATTATTTTGAGCAACTCTAGAGCATTTACGTGTGAAAAGTCGATATTGCTTAACATCTCTATTTCTAGCTTCCTGTGCTTCTTCGGTTAGTTCCCCCAGAGGAAGAATGTTGTTTTCTATTATTTCGTTTGTATGTGCTAGTACTTTATGTACAGTTGGAGTTATTGATTTCCATGGATATAATTCATTTATTAGAATCAGAGTGTATTTTGCATATTTTTCAAATTTGTCCTTATTAATTAACTTTTTGCTATTTATGACGGCCAGTATTATTTTGAAACGTCTTATGAGATTAAAGCTAATACCAGTTATAGAAGATGTGGTTTCAGGGTCATCAAAAAATCGCCTGGCAGTATTGGCATTATTGGAGTTTCCATAGCAATATAAAGGTTTGTCAATGATTAAGGCACGTTTCATAAACTCATCTTGAATTCTTTTCTTTTCTTCCAACCGTATCTGTTTTAAAGCAGAATTATTCGCAACTGGAACGTTCTGAAGTTCTGGTACACTGCGATATTTACTGTCGTAAGATAGATGTAAAATGTACTCCATGAATCGAATCCGAGCATGAAGTGGTGATATTCCAAGCTTAAGGGCATCTTCATTAGTTGGAGTATAATTCTCAATCTCCTTAAAATCGGAATTTTTCTTTCCGCATATATTACAAGTCAAATAAGATTTTGTATCGGTTATTGCATTTGCAACTTTTCCATCTATCATTGTTAAATAAGGTCTAAAAGATACTGTTATTACTTGTCCATATTAGAAATTTCATGTTTTATACCATCAACCAGATTTTGAGTTGTTTCTTTGTTTTCCTTGATGTATTCAAAACGTATTGGTCGGCATAAAAACTTTGAGCCTGGAGTAGTATTTACCCACACATCTTTAAATGCATTTGTACTTATTTAAGGCATTTCATTATGTAGTCGAAGCCTTAATGGTACTAACGATGCCATTAAAACTTTGGAAAAGTCATTATCGTATGCACTGGGCTGTTTATATTCTGAAAATCCAGATGATCCATCACATCCCCATTTGTATATTAGTGTTAGTTCAGAATTATTACATGTATCTAAGTCTCTTTCGTCAAAAGTAGCGATGAGTCTTGATGCTGTATTATGAAGAAGGTCTGACAAACTAATGACTGCACTTCGGCTATCCACTGTTATCGATGTGGCAAAATTTCCGATTTTCTTTTTAACAAAATGTACTTGATGGCAAAGGCCCACTTTTTTCTTTAAGCACCTTCCTTAAGATATCGTATTTATTTCTTGAAAGGCCCAAATTAAGAATGAGTGCTAGTGCATCTTCCACCGTAAAACGTTTACTATATTTTGGCGTTGGAATGCTTTCCACCATCCGTCTTAATCTTTTTGGAGACGCAACTGGTAGCACATCTACGATTTTGCCTGCTTCTTTAAGTTGAGTCTTTGCTAAAATCAATTTGAATGAATCTTTGATTTCATTTTCCGAATGCGTATTTATCAAGTATTCTTGTTTAATCCTTTTGCTCCTGCGTCGAACATTATCGTAATCTTTATTTGGCCGACCAAACTTCTCTGGGTATATTTCCGCAGATAGTCCCATATCTAACCAATCCTGATTTTTATTCTGAAATTTAGAAATTGATTTATTGCATTCACGAATCTTCTGTTCATATAATTTAAAATTAATTTCAAGTTTTTTCGATAAATCGGTGTTTACAGATAAACCATATGTAGTAGATATTATGTACATCATTTGGTCTACCTTGTCCAACCGAGTACTACCATCAGTGAGGTTTTCCGACATTAATTTGCAGAGCGATTTATTTTTAATTGTTATCTCCATGATAGCTATAACTGAAATAATGACATTAAATGCATCGCAGCTTAAATAAATAGCTATTTTACAAGCTACGAATACAAAACCGATACAAATATCAGGTAAAACCACACCCATATTGGAGATGTGCGCGCAGGTACCTTTGTCCTTGTGGGTAAATAAATATACTGTGTGTATATAAATTCTTATATTTTATTGTATTTAAGTAAAGAAAGTATTTAATAACAGCTTCAAGAGTTCATAAAAAATGTGGGTTTGTTTGAGTATCAGATAAAACACGTAAATTGTTACTTGAGGTGTTATATTTGTGTATAAATTTTAAGACTGATATAATGGCAAAGGAATACATAGTCTATACCGTTAAATAGACAATTATATCTACTGTTGTAATAACATACAAAAAATTAAGGAACATTTTCAGTAAAGAATATAAGATCAAAATTAGAGAATTAAACAAAAATAAAAAATTTAGAAAATTAAAATTTTTAATCAAAATTGGATTTTGAATATTTCAAAAAGTATTGAAGGTAGGAGAATAATTTTTTTTCAGTTTGCAAAGCTAAATGTAAACTATTGATAAGAATTAAAATTATTCCCAACTTATACTTTTTTCTTATTGGGAAAAATTGTGTTAGAAAACTTTAGCATTTTTAGAAAACTTCCTCTCCTACCTACATTTATATGTAGGATCTCAAGAGTTTCTTACAGGTTACTTATAACAAGATATTTATAATAAAAAACCAAAACATTTACAAAAACGAGCGTGTACTTTTTTGCCACATCCGAAAATCGGATTTTTTGAAAAAAAAAATTGCTAGTTTCGACCAATGCTGCATGTAGGGTGCACCTACAACAATCTCCAAAATTTATTTCACAGCCTTTCTTAATGTCTCCTTTCTCCTTTATTTCTTAACGTAGATTGTCCCGCTGAAAAAATTATTGAAATCGGTCCCTATTTACAAAAGTTACAAGCTCCGAAAGAATTTCGATACCCGCACTTTCCCAATTTGAGGCTCTTTGGAGCTACCCTGTCTTACAACAGGTTGCCTCAAAACATGCTTTCTAAGAATTTCAACACTTCTACTTTCCAAAACAGTTGGTTTCATCGAAATCGGTTGACTAGTTCAAAAGTTGCGGAATTTTTACCACTTTTTTTTTAATTCACGCCACTGTGCACCGTGAAATGTTTACTATACTTTGGCGTTGGAATGCTTTGTACCATCCGTGTTAATCTTTTCGGAGATGCAATTGGTAGCCTATCTACAATTTTGGGAGGTTCTTTTGGTTGGGTCTTCGCTAAAATTAATTTGAATGAATCTTCGATTTCATTTCCCGAATACGTATTTATAAAGGCTTCTTTTAAATTCTTTTGCTTCTGCATCAAACGTTATCATAATCCTTACTTGGCCAAACAAACTTCTTTTTTTATACATATAACCAATTATTATGTCTATTCTGACATTTAGAAATTTACTTATTGCATTCACATATAATTCTTATAATTCAAAAAATTTTAAATTTCAATCGTTTTTTGCCGATAAATCATATCGCTCATTTGCTTCAATAGCGGCACAACTCGAAAAAACTAGTTTTGCAGAAAACGCGTTTTAAGTTTTCAATTTGCATACAACTCAATGGAGATATGAAAAAAACATCTTCTCTCAGGAGGTGATGGTAATGGGTGTTTTTTATGGAGGTATAGAACTTTAAGTTGGCATCACTTTTTTAACTGGCGGCCATTTTGTCAGCTGTCAAGTGATTAATATTTAGTTTGGTTTGCCATTTCATCATGAACAGGTTGACAAAAGAACAACGCTTGCAAATCGTGCAAATTTATTTCGAAAATAATGGTTCAGTTCGCGAAGTTTACTGCAAGCTCCGTCCATTTTATGGTCGACATAATCGTCCATCAGAGCAATTAATTCGGTTAACCATGGATCGTTTTCGCACTACGTTTACTCTATGTGATAATACGCATCCGCAGAGACGTCGAACAGTGCGCACCGAAGAAACAATTGCCGCTGTAGAGCAAAGTGTTGAAGAGGACCCGAATGAATCGATTCGCCACCGTGCACAGCAATTGGAGCTTTGTCAATCAACTTTATGGAAGATTTTGAAGATTTTGAATGTGGATGAGTTGTGGTTCCAACAAGACGGCGCTACATGCCACACAGCGCACGTCACAATCGATTTATTGAAGGAAACATTCGATGAGCGCATAATTTCGCGGAATGGACCTGTCAATTGGCCACCAAGATCGTGTGATTTGACACCATTGGATTATTTTCTTTGGGGATATGTGAAGTCGCTCGTCTACGCCAACAAACCAGAAACGTTAGGGGACTTGGAAGCCAAAATTCGTGGCGTTATTGCCAACATACGGCCCCATATGCTCGAAAAAGTGGTTGAAAATTGGACCTGTAGAATTGGCTTTATTCGAGCCAGACGCGGCGGCCACATGCCCGAAATCATATTTAAACATTAATGGCATAAAATTATCCTTCCAATAAAGCCAAATTGATGGACATTAAAACGATTTTCTTGTGTTTTATTTCAATTCAAAGTTCTATACCTCTAAAAAAAACACCCTGTACAAGCTATTTATATGAAATTTTTACACAAGACAAAATACGAAATGCCGAATCTTTCTGCATTATTAACTCAAAAAACCCATTTTTTGAGTTATGCCACTATTGAAGTAAATGAGCGATATGTAGTAGTTATTATCTACAACAGTTGGTCAACCTTGTCCGACCGAGTAGTGCCATCAGTGAGGTTTTCCCATATCAATTTGCAGAGCGATATATTTTAATTGTTATCTCCATGATAGCAATAACTGAAATAACAACATTGAACCCACGCAACTTAAATGTATAGGTATGAATTTTACAAGCAACGGATACAAAAGCGATACAAATATTAGGTAAAAACATACCCATAATAGGGGTGTGCACGCAGGTGCTTTTGCCCTTGTGGGTATGTATACTGTCTGTGAATATTAATTTTTATATGTTTGAGCCTAATAAAAGCAATTAGTTACAATAAAATATTTTATAGACCTTCAAGAGGTCATAAAAAATGTGGGTTTGTTTGAATAGCAGAAAAAACACGTAAATATTCACCTGACGTGTTCTAATTGTGTATACATTTTAAGACTGATATAATAGCAAAGGTATACATATTATACACCGTTAAATATACAATTATGTCTACTATTGTAATAACACAGAAAAAATTAAAAACCTTTGAAGTAAAGAAAATGAGATCAATAACTTAGGCAAATATAAAAAATTTGGGAAATTTAATTTTGTAATCAAAATTGGATTTTGAACATTTCGAAAAGTCTTGAAGGTATGAGGATACTTTTTTTTCGGTTTGCAAAACTAAGTGTAAACTATTTAAATAAATAAAAAGGTTTCCCAATATATATTTTTATAAAGTTTTTTTTATTGGGATAAATTGTGTTAGAAAAATTTTAGGATTTTTAGAAAATCTCCTCTCCTGCCTACATCTATGTGTAGGATGTCAAGAATTTCTTACAAGTTACTTAAAACAATTTAATTTTTATAATAAAAAACCAAAAAATTTACAAAAACGAGCGTGTAATTTTCTTGCCACATCCAAAAATTAGATTTAAAAAAAATGCTAATTTTCGACCAATGCTGGATGTAGGGTGCACCATCAAAACTCTCTAAAATGTAATTCACAGTCTTTTTAATGCATCTTCTCTCAGATCCAATCAAAGTTTTTATCAAATACTTAATAATTTTTTAAAATATTCCAAAAAAATTAATAATACTTTTTTCACAAAATATGCACAATTTTCTCATAACTTTTAAAAATCCAATTTGCAAAATTATTCCTTGCTACAATTTTTGAGTTATCAAATAAAAATTTCTTAATATCAATTAAAATAAAGTTTGCTTTCAAAAACAACAAATTTAACTGATTTTTGCCAAATAATATATTTTTATTTTTGTTTCTTAACGTTGATTGTCCCGCTGAAAAAAATTTTTAAGATCGGTCCATATTTACAAAAGTTACAAGATCGCCGATTGCATTTCCACAGACGTTAATTGCCGTTGTGGCTTTCGCTATTCCTGCTTGAATATTTTCCCTCCAGTAAAGCTTGCTATAGAGGACAATACCCAGATATTTGGCTTTATCTAACAGGGTTAAGGTAATGCCATTTAACTTTGGGCGGTTGAAGTTGGGAACTTTGTATCTCCTGGAAAAGAGTACTAGTTCCGTTTTTTCCGGGTTGACACAGAGGCCGCTCCGTGAGCACCAAGCACTAATCTCGTTTAGTGCAGTTTCTAGTCTCTATGACATAGTATCCAGGTGGAGCCCTGATATTGCAATCGCTACATCATCTGCGTATACAACAGTTTTAATATTCATGGATTGCATTTTTTTTAGCAGATTGTTGCCCGTCACATTGGCTGCTTCCATGGTGGAATTGATGATTCTACGTAGTAGCAAATTTTCAATGAGCTGATAAATCCCCCGGTCAATCCATAGCTCTCTGAGAGACTGAATGATTGCCATCAGATCAATATTGTTGAAGGCACCTTCAATATCTATGAAGGCTACCATGGTATAATTTTTATGTTAGAGTGACTTCTCTCTGCATCCTACAAGCGAATCTAAGGCGGTCTCAGTCGATTTGCCCTTGGAATATGGGTGTTGAGAGGCTCAAAGTAGTATAGACATTCATTATTCTCTCAAGCGTTTTCAGAGGAAAGGAAGTTAAACTAATGGGCTTAAAATCCTTTGCCTTGGTATATGATGCCTTCCCTCCTTTGGGTATACGGATCACATTACATTTAGTCCACGCAATTGAAATATATAACCATGCAATACAGGCGCTGTATATTACAAGTAACCATGAAATTACTAAATTGGCATTATGTTACAGATCTGCAGGAATGATACCATCCGGACCTGGAGATTTGAAGAATGAAAGCTTATAAGGGCCCATTTTATTTTCTCCACATCAATGTCTATAGATATTTGTACCTGGGCATGGGAGGGGTATATTCGTCGAATATCACCACAGGGTTGACAGCCTTGCAAATGGGTATCCATTAGGACTTCTAGAGATCCATTACTATTCGTTGTCCAGTTACCATCATTATCCTGGATGATTATCAGCGGTTTTTTCGCTACGATTTTATGCAGTCTACAAGTGTCGGAGTGGGATTTTACTTTATTGCAGAAATCTCTCCAAGTTTTGCGTTTTGTGTTCCTGACTTAGTTTTTTAATTTATGTAATGAGATTTTCTAAAGTGACCAATTACACTGTACAACAGAATAACATTTTTTGGCTGTCCTTTAGATAAAATTACGCGGACTATATGGATTTCGATGCGTTAAATTCAAATCTGCTGTCAGTTTTGCTCTATCACGTAGAGATTTTTTTTATGGGCGTGGCTAATTTTGGCCCCTAAATTAGTCGGCCATACTAATATATTTTACTATAACTCGAAAACCGCTATTTCGATTTTAATAAATAATAAACCAAAAGACGCGCCACAAAATTTTGTTAAAAAATATTCATAATCATTTTTTACCTATCTTTTATGGTTTCGGAGTTATTCAGAATTTAAAAAAGAAAAAAGTTTTTTTTATGCAAAAATCGCGTAATTTTTTTAAATGAAAATTACAATAAAAAAATCAGAAACTCACAAGTTTCATATTTTTTACATTTTTCTTAAAACCACATATCCTAGGAATAAAACAAGCTATAAAACGTGAAAATCCAGCAATAAATCTTGATTTTATTCACAATTTAAAGCAGGTACCTAAAAATGGAAAAATGTGTGTAATGCATTAAATGCAGTCACATTTACATCTGGCAGTGATGGGAAAGTTGGTACGATCGTACTTTTTTTTATACTGTTTGACATGAAAAAGTACCGCAGCACTCCCCTAAGAAATTTGATACTCTCACGGGCAACTTAGAAATGCAGTCAGAAGACTCGCACATGCATATATTTTGCCAAGAATTAAATTGTTTTTTCGACAAATAGAAAGAAGCTTTATTAGTAAAGATCTTTTAGAAAAGTGTAACCAATATTAAATATCAATATCAATATTTTATTCAATGATATTTTATGTGGCACAGAAGTTGATCTATTGAAACAACTGTTTTAAATCAGTTTAAAGAAAATTTTAAAAAGTTTATATTAAGTTCTAAGGGCAAAAGTGGACTTTGACAATAAAATGTTAGTTTGGTTTAGTAAGTTTCCCCCTGAAAGTATTTTATCTGTTAAACCAATATCATTATACCACTTTTAATTAAAATGTTCCCAGGGAAAAGAAAAAAAAGAAAAGAAAAATAATTTGAAATATTAACAACCAATATAGAGCACTGGCTTATATAAAAACGCATTAGATGAATACATGTTTCCTGATATATCGAGAGTAGCTTACGGAATTTTATCCGCTGTAAATGTCGAAAGGATTTTCTTTTACCAAAATTTCATGAAAACAAAATATAAATCAACAGCCATCGTATTCTGTAACTCGCTAAACCTAAATCTCTATCGATTTTCGGCTACGAATGCAATTTTCAAACGGGTATTGATAAATCAGGTAATGGCTTAAAAATGTAATTCGCCGAAATTTTATTGCTTTATGTCATCGCCAAAAATTTAAAATTTTCTATTTGTTCAACATTTTAGCGGTCGAATTTAGCTTTAGCGAGCTATGGAATACGGAGGCAAGCTTTATGTTCCAACAGTATTAAGTCTAATCCAGGCTACACCTATTTGTATATTTGTACCTATGTGTTCCTTTTTTTGTAAATGAATTTCTTATAATTTTTTGTTAATAAAATTTAAATAAGAAATATTATAATTTTTGGTACTCTCGGGATCAAAAAAGTACTAACAAAATTTGTTTTTGATACCGAAATGCAAATCTCATTTCCCATCACTGACATCTGGTAATGCTATTGAAAGGGCATTGCGGGCTGGTAACAGAACTTTAAATTGTGAATAAAATCACGTTTTTTCACGTTTTATAGCTTGTTTTATTCCTAGGATATGTAGTTTTAAGACAAATGTAAAAAATATGAAACTTGTGAGTTTCTGATTTTTTTTATTGTAATTTTCATTTAAAAAAATTACGCGATTTTTGCATAAAAAAAACTTTTTTCTTTTTTAAATTCTGAATAACTCCGAAACCATAAAAGATAGGTAAAAAGTGATTATAAATTTTTTTTAACAAAATTTTGTGGCGCGTCTTTTGGTTTATTATTTATTAAAAGCTATATAGCGGTTTTCGAGTTATAGTAAAATATATTAGTATGGCCGACTAATTTAGGGGCCAAAATTAGCCACGCCCATAAAAAAAAATCTCTACGTGATAGAGCAAAACTGACAGCAGATTTGAATTTAACGCATCGAAATCCATATAGTCCGCGTAATTTTATGTAAAGGCTATTTTGGCTGTTGTACAGTGTTACCTGTCCCTTTTGCCGAATTGAAGAGCTGTCTGCAGTTCCTACGAGTTTCGAGTAATACTATCAGACCACCAAGGTAGTCTTATATTTTTGCGTTGTATAGATGGCTTACAGGATAGATCAGTAGCTTTCCTGAGTGCATTTGTCAGCTTATCTACGGCTTAGTCAATATCCGCAGCCTCAAGTTAGTGAGGATTTGGTGCTGTACCTCCCACTTTCTTTTGCCTCTGGTAACGTATAATCTTGTGTTTCTGTTTGAAATACTTATTAAGAATGTTAGCTAGCGATGGTCATAGAATGAGCAGTCCGAGGAGACCCTCTATTCACGCATAAAATAAGCGTGCCGCAAATTGACTAGAGTTATGTCTAATACCTCTTGCCTATTAGAGACTACGAAAATTGGTTCCGAACCTTGATTCAGTATAACCACATTGTTATCCATAATAAAACAAAATTACACTCACCTCTATCATTTGTGTCTGAACTGCCCCAGATCTTGTGATGTGCGTTTGCATCAGCGCCGATTATAATAGAAATGTTTTTGCCTTTTTTACAACCTTTTGGACCAGACTGCTTGGTGGGGGGTCCGCATGGTCATGGACCATGTAGAAAGAGCGTATCCACCATACTGTGGATTTTCCTGTCCCCCATGTCACAGCTATTGTATCTTCATCACTGAAATTAGATAGAATGAAGACATTTAAGTTGGTTTTCACAATAATACTGGATCTAATGTTCTTATCATTGTTACCGGATTTCTTTAAATACAGTAGTTTGTATCCTTTTGCGCTGAGTCCAAAAATTCTGTCATTAGCAGTCCATGGTTCTTGAATAAGCGCAATATCCACACCTTCTTCTACAATTCGGTTGGTTAATGCCACTGAGGGATTTGAATTAACTTCGCCATTTTCAGCTCTCAGGGTCATAGTTGACAACGATCTCTGCGAGTAGTAGTGAATTGGGCGTACTGCCCCAATTAAAATTTGAAATTTGGGTAATTAAAATTTTAAAATTTTAAAATTCTTGGAAATTTGTGAAATTTGATACCTACGAGGGTGGTTTAAGAAGTCCGTCCAACTTTTTGTTTACATAAGGAATTTTTTGTTTACATAAGGAGTTTTTTGTTTACATTAACTTTGTGTGAACGGGTGATTTTTTTTTGAGGTTGCATTAATTGTGTGAATGCGTGATTTTTTTTTGTGGGGTTACGTTAAGTGGGTTCATAGGTTGGAGGTTTTTCTTTTATGTAATGTTCGTATGTATACATATATATGCCGACGGGAAAATCATGAAAATGATTTTTCCTAGTACCAACGGGAAAATCATGATATGATTTTTCATAATACTAATGGGGGTGAAATAGTGAAAATTAATTTTTCCTAATGCCGACGGCAATACATGATTATTTTTCCTAATGCCTACGATAAAACATGAATATTATTTTTTTCAAATGCCGACGGCAAAACATGATTATTATTTTTTTCAAATGCCGACGGGAAAATGATTTTTCATAATTCCGACGGCAAAAACATAAAAGTTATTTCTAATGCTAATACAGGAGTTTAAGGCTGACCGTGATTTGGGGTGGGTGGGGTTGTTGTCGTAATACATAACCAAGGGACTTTATGGATGTGTTTGTCTGTCTGTTGTGCGAGGCTGTGATTGGCCGGGGGAGCGTGGTGTAGTTGAGGTAGATGGATTGAGTGTATGTGTGTATATCTGTCTGTTAGAATTTGTGTGAGGGTGTGATCGACTGCATGTATGCAGGTGTTGCAAGTCTGTAGGAATTAAAGGCTTATAGTGATTTGGGGTAGGTGAGGGTTTTGTTGTACGAGTAGTATGTATCCATGAGAATTTGTGGATGTGTCTGTCCGGGGGAATTTAAGCGAGGCTGTTATTGGGAGGGGGTGTGGTGTAGTTGAAGTTGATCGGCTGCGTGTATGTATGTCTATATGTTTGTAGGAATCTGTATGTATGTCTGTGAAACTTAAGGCTGATCATGATTTAGGGTAGGTGAGGTTGGTGTAGTAATATGTCTGTGTGTATGTACATATGTTTGTAGGAGTTTAATGCTATTAGTGATTTGAGGATAGGTGAGGGTGTTGTCGTACGAGTGATGTATACGTGGGAATCTGTATGCATGTTCGTAGGAGTTTAAGGTTGATCGTGTTGTTGTCAGTGTTGTTTGTAGGAATGACCATGAGAATTTTTGTATGTATATCTGTAGGAATTTAAGGTTGACCGTGTTTTGTGAGGGGTGGTGTGTTGTTGAAATAATTTGAATTTTTCTTAGATGAAATCTGGTATATGTGTGTGTGTGTGCTTGTGTGTGCGTATGATTTTCTCACGCTAGTAGTTTTATGTACGTAGATATAAATTGTATTCAATATCGAGATTTGGTTCTATAAAATAATTTCATATATCATATACATATACATAAGTATATTTTCATACTCAAGGTTGCTGGGTATTTAGTCATGCTTAAAATTGTCCAGCTTTAAAGTCTGCCTGCGAGGAATTTGTTTATATTACAGATTTTGTTTATTTAACTACGTCCGGCTTCTTTCGCTGAACTTCTTTTCATACGATCATGGGAATTTATAGTTTCTCTGTCCAGAATAAGGTCGTTTAGCTTTGGCATATGCTCGGACTAAATGGTTTGCGTTGTTCATATATTTTTATGATGTAGATATGTAAGTGTGATTGTCAAGATCTAATAAATACTTGAGTATTGATAAGAAATTTGATATTATGTGTACATACATATCTACAAATTGATTTTATGTATGTATGCGGTCTTTTGTTGGTGTTGTAAATATTCGCCGGGTCTTTTATGTATAGATGTCAAATATCTTCATAGTTTTTTTATTTTTTTATTTGAAATTAAAAAACGTTGATTTAATTTTTATCTGTATTTACTTCCAAGTTTGTGAGGATTTTCTGTTTTAAGTAAAACTGAATTCCTTAAGATACATACTTTAGAATAATAGTAACTATAATAGAAATATTTCCTATATTTAATTTACATTTGTTTAAAGTTGATGCAGCTTATCTTCATTCTTAGAAATATTTTGATACAAAATTTTTTCCAGCCGTAGGCTATTTTCATCGCCTTTTACATTTATTTTAGAACATCTTGCATTTTACATTTGTAAAAATTTTTAAATGAAACTGATCCAGCACTCCAGCTTATGTAACGATAGTTTTTTGTTAGCCAGCTTGCTTTTTTTTATTTATTTTTATTGATTATTAAGTTTTATAAAGAAATTATTATATTCGTAATTGTCGAAAAAAATCGCTACTTCTTTTGCGATGAAATCATTTGAATTACTTTTGAAACCTTGTGCGTCTATAAAAATTATGTTGTTTTCCATATTACTCAATTCATAAGACTTTTCGAACTTGTCCTTTGATGGGTATATATTCTATTATACGATCATGAATAAGAATACAGTAAGCTGCTTTCTTTGCTTACTATTTAAAATTTTTTTTTTTTTTTTTTTTTTTTTTTTACATATTTTTATTTATTGTATCTTCAAATATGAACTAACAATAAGTATTCAAATCTTAAATCTAAAATATAATTATTAGGCCCGACCACTGTCGGACATAAATTTAGAGATAGTTATAAATAATACATAAGTAGTGATAATCAAAAGGAAGAAAAAATAAAATAAAATAAAAAGTATTTTCAAGCAGTCCCATCTGGAGTGTTGAGTATAAGAGCACTTGTATCCCTCTTTTTTAGGCGGACGTGTCCAGTAAAGTTCAAAATATTACGAGCAAGCGGATTAGGATGTGACTCGAGTTTTGTTAAATATTTGCCTGCATATTTTGCAATTTCTTCAACCACTAGTGGCATATTCAAATCACGATGTATATTTGAGTTTTTTATATACCATGGAGCCGATGTTATTAATCGCAAAATTTTATTTTGCCTTCGTTGGATTCTCTCGACATTGGAAGCTGAAGCAGTGCCCCATAGTTGAATTCCGTAGCACCATATGGGTTTCAAAATAGACTTGTATATCAAAAGTTTGCAATCTAGACTGAGGGTTGAATTTCTACCAATCAGCCAATGTACCTGAGTTAATTTTAGTTTCATTTGGGTTAACTTAGAGTCAATATGGTGTTTCCAAGTAAGCCGTCGATCAAGGTGTATACCAAGACATTTTACATGAGTATGTTGAGGGACAACTTGATTGTTAATCCGAATGGGTAAACACGTATCTCTTCGTAATGTATATGTTACTTGAACACACTTTTGTTCGTTTACCTTAATTCTCCATAAGTTTAACCATAGTTCCAGCTGGGTAATGTGTTCTTGAAGATATCGGGATGCCTCGTAAGGATTTTCATGCATACTAAGGCAGGCTGTATCATCAGCAAATGTGGAAGTGTGGATATTGCTGCTCAGAGGCATATCACAAGTATAAATCAAATACAAAACTGGCCCCAGTATACTCCCCTGTGGCACACCGGATGAGATAGTTTCAGGCATGCTCATAAAGTCTCCTTCCACAACAGTGAACTTCCGGGCAGTAATGTAACTTTTCAAAAGACTTACAACGTTTATTGGCAGGCATGTTTTTAATTTTAAAATTAGGCCTTCATGCCACACTTTATCAAATGCCTGAGAAACGTCGATAAACAGCGCAGAACAATACTTCTTTTCTTCAAATGTTCTTCTTATAAATTGGACCAATCTATGAGTTTGTTCAATGGTGCTATGCTGACTTCTAAAACCAAATTGATGGTCCGGTATGCACCCACTATTAGCTAGAATTGGGGACAATTTTGTCATGAGCAGTTTTTCGAAAAGCTTTGACATTGTTGATAGGAGACTTATTGTCCTGTATGACTCAGCCTTGGTAAGGTCTTTGCCCGGCTTTGGAATCATTTTAACTTTGGCAAGCTTCCAGCTATTTGGATAATACTGCAGTCGTAAAATGGCGTTAAAAATAAATAACAGTATTCTAATTGCAATACGAAGCAACTTTATTAGCATCTGGTTACTAATTCCATCAAAACCCGGAGCTTTCTTTGGGTTGAGTTCAGAAATTAGTTTTTGCACATCACGCGTCTTAAACTTTATTTGTTGAGGGGGTAGAGCGACTACATTTGGCAAATCAATTACACCAGTACATGTGTTTGGGGTAAATACGTATTTTAAATGGGCAGCAAATATGTTACCTTTTTCAGTATCGCTTCTTGCCCAACCTCCGGTAGATGTGCGCAGAGGTGGTTTAAACTCAACGGGTGTTTTAAGCTTTCTAGCAGCACGCCATAAAGAGTAATCAGATGCTGGTGTGACATCAAGATTTTCCAGATAGTTTTTAAGAGATGCACTTTTTTCATGTGCAAGCAGCTCTTGGAGTCGTTTAGTGCACTCTTTAAATCTAATTTTATTCTGGGGTGATCTGTGCTGTTGCCATTCCCTTCTAGCTCTTCTTTTTTCACATACGAGACGTTCAATATCTGTAGAATATAGTCTATTAAACCCAGTCTGCGGATAGGAGGTAGTGGCATGTTTAGCAGCCTGCTTAATATTTTCGTTAAGATTGGCAATGTTAGATTCAACATCATCAGGTGTTCTTAGTGTAATGTTTTCCGTGCAATGACTACTAAGATATTTTTTGAATCGCAGCCAATTTACACGATTTATCAAATTGGCATATGGGTGAGGTAAATCACTTCTTAATGGGCTACAAATTATAACGATCGTGGGAGAGTGATCGGACGAGAGATTTAGAGAAGCTTCAATTTGAATTAAATCCCTAGAGATATTTTTCATAACGCCAAAGTCTATTACATCCGGAATTTTATGTATGTCAGTAGGCCAATAAGTGGGCTCCCCACTTGAAATGACATCCAAGCCCATTTTGGAAATTGTATTGAACAACGCTCGACCTCTGGGTGTAATAAGACGCGAACCCCAGAACGTGTGTTTAGCATTATAGTCGCCAGCTGCTACGAAACAAGGACCCAGAGATTTGTAAAAATCCTCGTATTGATGCTCAGTAATTGCGAATCTAGGAGGAGAGTAAATTGATGATATGACAAAATTATTGGAAAAATTTTCAATACAAATATTCGTTGCTTGTAAATGTTCTTCACAAATGTTATCAATAATATAATGCTTGAGTCTTGACTTTATTAAAATTGCTGATCCACCGCATGCTCTTCCTCTCGGGTCCTTTGAATCATATAAGGTGTAGCCATAAATTTTAAAAAGGCTTCTCGAAGTCAAATGAGTCTCAGAGACCAACATTATATCAATATTTTTTTCCGTGAGGAAGTGCTCAAGTTCATTTTTATGTTGGCGAATGCCGTTTGCGTTCCAGAAACATAGTTTTAACGTGTTCATGGTTTGTTAACTAAAGCTTGAAGCAGAGTATTCTGCATTCGCAACATTTCTTGCATCATGCTAGTCATATTTGTTGTAAAATTGTTTATAGTTTGCACAAGATTTTCAATAGTGGCTTCAAGGCGATTATAATTAAAGTTTGAGTGTGTATTTGTAGAATTATTTTGCGGTGAAACATTTTGTGTCGGAATAGAACTAGCCTTAGCAGCATCTGCATACGATACACGGGAAGTAACTGGTTGGCTCATTTGCTGAAAAGTGGCAGAGTAAACGTTTGCTGATTGAGCTGGAGCTAATTTAGGTTTTTGCACCATAGTCTTCTTTACCAAAGAGTACTCACGACAACCTCTGTAGTTAGCAGTGTGATTTTCTCCACAATTACTGCATTTTTTGTTACTCTGATCTTTCGGTTTATTGCAACTAGCAGTGCCGTGCAACTCGCCGCACACGACACAAACAGTAGGTAATTTGCAGTAAGTTTTAGTATGGCCATATTCTTGACAATTATGGCACTGTACGGGTCCTGAACGCTTGTGTGGTTCTTCAACGGTTATTTTTCGATATAAGAGATATCTTAAATTATATATTGGATGGGTCTCACTCTTTTTCAATTTTATATCATTTGGCTAAAGTTCAACGCGAAATAGAGGTTGAGGGATCTTTTCCCTATTTATTATGTTCGATACATTTTTTACTTTAAAGCCCTGGAGGACGAGAGCATCTTTTACTTCTTCGGGAGCAACATAGGAATCTATGCCCTTCAACACAATCTGCATACCTTTAGCACTCTTGAGCTGATATGTGTAGAAATTTGTTTTACTTTTTTCAAGTTCAGAAACCATTGTGCGAAAGTCTTTTTCTTCATAAATTTGAATTTTCGTTTCATCAATATTACCACGTTTTATTGGAACAATGTGAAATTTATTCTCACCAATGACCGAAATTAATTTTTTAATTAGAGCGTTTGAGTTTTTTTCTTTTAAATAGATTGGTGGCGGCTTGGAGGTTTTATTCACAGATTCAGCGGGTTTTTCATTATCATCTTGCAATATTTTAAAACGGTTTTGCCGATTAGTAGAGGATGCGCTGTTATCCCTGGACATCTTTGGAACAGATGCAATTTTAGTAGAATTTGGGCTGCGCCCGCGCTTTAAAATTGTAATGTATCTGTCCATTCCGACTTGGACCTTGGGCTTTGGGGTGCTCTTATCTTCAGTGACAACTTGTTTAAGTGATGACAACGAGCCCGAAGCGGATGATATCGCTGAGTTAAATTTAGAAGTACTAGGCAATAATGTCAACGATTCACTAGATGGCATTGGACAAAGCGAAGTTGATCGCTGACGAAACTGTGGTTTTGCCGTTAGAAAAAGTCTATTATCAGATTTTTGGTTTTTATTAAGAACTCACAGCAAGTCTATTATCAGATTTTTTATTTTTATTGTTATCATTATGAGCATCAAAACTCACAGTAAAATAGGCATTTCTGCCGTTAGAACTCACTTCACTATTTTTTTCCTTTGGGGTACTCATAAAGAGTATTCCTCAAGGGTACTTTGTATGTTTTTTTGTTTACGGTTCTTTTTTGATTTTGTTATTTCGATATGTAAAAAAATATTAGCAAAGCAAAAAAAAAGCTTATTTATCAAAGCTAATATGTACTACGAATATTTTTTGTATGATTTTTTTTTTGTTTTGTTTGTATGTAAGAAAAATTCCGCTATTACGTCTGTTCACTATGAAGGTACAACGAGAACTGATCAAATTAAAATTTTATTCAATTGCCCTGCTATTGAATAAAAGGAGCTTTTATCTTAAATTCTGGTACAGGTAGAAACGCATGAGATTCTTTCATATACTACCTTTGCTGAAATCTTAGATACATATGATAACTATATAGAATTGCATTACGTTTATTTTTAAATTTTATGTTAGGATTATCATCATATGGATATGAGCCTGAACTTAAATGTACTTTTAAATTAGTTAATTCATAATGAACAATCTTACAGAAAACGAAGTCGTTTTCTTACAATTTCGGTCTAACCTCTCAACTGGTCCTCTAGTATACAATATGACTTTGTATGTCAGCATTTCTGTCTCCTATTTGTCAGCGTTAGGGATAATTAAATTTTAAACTTTTTATTCTTCAAATTGTGTTACTTTCTACTGATAATATGTTTAAGTACATTAATAATGTACGAGTATATGTTTATTTTATGACGGGTGAGCGCCTATGGCTTTTATTTGATGTTCTGGATGTAGTGAATTTTTTTCTCATTTTATTAAAGTTTAGCGTATTGCGTATATATTTCTAATATATTTAAGTGAACTTTTTGTATCTGTCAGACAGAGTGAACGTATCAGTTGGTCAGTCAGTCTCTCTTTTTATTTTATTAATTTTTTCTTCTAATGTGTCACTACTATTTTTTCAGATTTTACTACTTGAAATAGAAAATATTTATATTATTTTAAAAGTATTAATATATACATACATATAGGTAAATATATGTATGTACGTAGAAATTAGTTCATATACAAAGAAATACATCTTTAATAATGAACTATTCTAGAAAATCGATCTAAAATAACACATTTACCTCCATCATCAATTCACCATCAGTGTTTTCATAAAGTGTTAGAAATATTGGAATATCTATGTTTGGGAGAATTTTTACTTCAAGTGTTTCTATATAAGATTTAGTGTTTGACCCCTTGACGTTATTGTGGTTAACTAAGACTGCGTTGTATCGCATTCAGATGTTATCATTTCTCACATAGAAAAGGTCCTCATCACCATCAATCATACCTGTATACAATTCATTCATGAGTTAAGTTGATCCAGATACAATTGCTGTCTACAAATTAATGATTAGAAAATAGCTTTCTCATCACCTTCTAACAAGTTTAATATTTCGCTAGCATGCATGTTTTAGCATGCTTCTATCGATAGTGACGCGAGAGTCCGACATTTAGTGCTGTTTTAATAAAAATCTATAATATTAGAGTTACGAATTCACTCTTTTGAATTTTTAACAAAGGAGTCTTAAAATTTCTTTCCTTATAAAAGTATGACGTGAGGAATTTTTTTAAATTATACATGCTTCGGCATGCTTCCAATATTTTTTCGGTAAATTTATTTCATATTCATACAGATACAGATATAAAGTAAGGTCTGTTTACATTACATTTTACAATTTATGTATGCTTCAGCATGATTCTAGTTGAAGTCTGTATTTATTTAGTAAGTTTGTGTGATATCCATGCATACACATGTACATTGTTAAAGATTGGATATCAAAGTACAATTTCCTTAGTTTATCTAGAAATGAACAGAGTGAATATCTATTATAATAACCATATTCACATTTTAAAATTTTGTGTGCTAGAGCTTTCGAAATGGAAAATGTACACCTTTTACTATAAAAAGTGATAATATGATGTGTTGCTGAATATTGCACTGTGTTATAGTTCATTTTGAACTCTTAAGTTTTCACAATATTTCATACAGACCATCAAGTTTAGAGAATTCCAGTACATTAGGCTAATTATCTTCCCTGAGACCTAACATTCCTAATCAATCTTTAAAAAAACCAATACAAACTAGATTTTTCCTTTTTAATTTTATTTATATTTTCATTAAATTTCAACATTTTGTACATCTTCAAATTAATGTATACTGTATTTTGCACCTTTTTCTCATTCGTTGAGTTAACTTTAATCGCAAATATTTTAATGTAGGCATTAAGTAAATCTTTATGTATATCAATCCACTTAGATGAACCATTATAGCTAAATTCTTACACATAATTCCTTTTAATGATCTATTAATTTATTCTACTATTAATGCTTTCATATTATTAAATTTTTAATCCTCTGTTTATGCATGAATTTTGTAGTGTTTATTAAAAATTCTTTACCAACATCTATTTGTATTTTTTGTTTTGATGATCATATCATTTCAAAAATGTTTTCCATTGCCTTGGTTTTTTTCGAGTGCAGCTCTTATTTTCAACGATACTCACCATATAAACTTTGAGAATGTGTCAGTTACAGTCTACAAAAATCAATAATTTCTATTTTCTCAAGAAAAGCTACCCACTTCACCTAAATCAGCTCCATAAAACATCATCTATTCCATTCATTACATCACTACAATGCACAAACAATGTTCGAAATTTATTATGGAGTTCGTTTACTAAATTTCTTTTTAAGGACATTGAGTTGTTTTACAGTTTTTTAGAGAGTGTTGTGATCTACTTGATACACTTTCAGCTATTTATACTAAAATGTAGTTAATAAATTTTATCGCTCAGCTCTTCAATTTGTTTGTCAAAAGAGGATTTAATTTTAGAACGTCTTTTTCAATTTTATACCTATCTTCTATCGTTAATTCTATTTCACACTCCACTTATTAATTAATCCTTTAGTTTAGTTAGTGAATGATGATGATTCTCTATGTATGCATTGGTAGAAATTATATATTTTATTTAGTTTTCAAAATCAAATTTGTCATAGTATTTCTACGTTTTATCAATCATTAAAGAAAATAAACCCACTTTTAAGCCCCATATTTGACCAGCAACTTGTATTTTATCTTTATTCAGTTTTAGATTTCTATCACCAAATTTCCATTCATTATTGAAATCTTTAGGTGAGCCATAGTTTGTATCTAATTCATTTCTTCCTTCCAAAACTATTAACTCAATATAAGTATCTTCGGTGTTGGAAGGCTATGAGTAAAAATCATCTTCTTCTTCTTTATCGTCATAATCATTCTCAGTATTAGCATCATTAAATAAGATAGTATTATCAAATATTGTTCCTTATGAAAGTTTCTTTAACTTCTCTCTATCTCGACTGATGGTTTCTGAGGCTTTAATACTTATATTATATTCAGGTTCTATATTGTTTTTACTATCTTCTTTCTTGTGTATTCTTTCAATATTTTTAGAACTATTTATGAATTCTTTGAGAAATTCTGTTATAGCATCAAATATATATCTTAGTTGTTCACGTGTATCTATTTTACCAGTTTTTATACTACGAAGCTTTTTCTTCAAGACACTTCTTATCAACACCAACTGTTTTAAAATTTTCTCATCCATGTTTAATAAATAAAAGGTATCAGCTATTAGATCAGGTATTAGCTATTAGATCAGCTTATCAGGAGCTGGTCTGGTTTTCAGATCAGCTTATCAGGACCTGATCTGGTTTTCAGATCAGCTTATCAGGAGCTGGTCTGGTTTTCAGATCAGCTTATCAGGACCTGGTCTGGTTTTCAGATCAGCTTATCAGGACCTGGTCTGGTTTTCAGATCAGCTTATCAGGACCTGGTCTGGTTTTCAGATCAGCTTTTCAGGACCTGGTCTGGTTTTCAGATCAGCTTTTCAGGACCTGGTCTGGTTTTCAGATCAGCTTTTCAGGACCTGGTCTGGTTTTCAGATCAGCTTATCAGGACCTGGTCTGGTTTTCAGATCAGCTTATCAGGAGTTGGTCTGATTTTAAGATCAGCTTATCAGGACCTGGTCTGGTTTGCAGATCAGCATATCAGGCGTTGGTCTCGTTTTCAGATCAGGTTGTCAGGCAGCTGATCTGTAAAACAGATCAGGTTATCAGGAGCTGTTCAGATTTTCAGATCAGATTATCTGTTTCAAATTGGGTCATCAGTTTAAAAGTAGCTGGACATTTATAACATTTAGATGAATGAAGTTTAAGGCCAGATAAAATGCGAAAAACTATACTGTTATGTAGTCAAATTGTTTTCTATGACGATCATCACTTAATTCAGTATCTTTCCTTATAATCAAAATTTCATATTTTTAATTCCAACACGATTTATATTTTTCTCATATTACTTAAACATTCTAAATACATTATAATTATTTCCTATCAAATATTTGGTGATTCTAGTATAAGTTTGACATTAGTAGAATGCATCAACATTCTTATCTTACCCCATACAAAAATATGCTTCTCACACACAACATGGTTAAATATCGTATTGGTATTACTTCTAGCTTTCTGAGTGCAATTCCCGACTTGACTGCTGCAACTTCCGTTACACCTTCCGCTGTTACTTCCGTTAAATCCACCGCTGTTACTTCCGTTACACCCTCTGCTGTTTTTGTTTCAACATCTTCTGTTTCTAGTCCTTCTGCACTAGCATCAGAGGACTCAGTTGCAACTTCCGAACAAGCTTCTGGTGAAGCTTTTACACCCTGCATCGTAACAACTGGCTCAGCATATGATTCGAACACCAGTGTAGCACGATGTGCCTCCAGCAAGGTCCAGCAAGAAATGATAACAAAATAGATGCCATACGTTGTTTTAATTGCTCTAATTTTGGTCACATGAAAAGCGCGTGCCCGAAACCACTCCGTCCTCCAGGTTCTTGTTTTAATTGTCAGCAAATGGGTCATATTCATAAAAATTGTCCAAAACGTGTTGCAGCATCCGTTTTTCCAGAAACAGTAATTAATTTTAATGATATTATTAATCCAGTATTATAGGTGAGTGTGGCATTTTTTATCCCGTTAAGAAACAATTATGCTAACTATTTCAATGTTTCATGTCTCATTGATTCTGGTAGTCCAATTAGTTTAATTTCAAAATCAAGGGTGCCAAAGTTTATCCAACTTCCAAGAGGTGTTTTACCAACAGGTTATGTAGGAATTGGAAATAGTAAAATGAAAACGCATGGTACTATCTCATGTAAAATAAAATTTCGAAATGTAATTAAAGGTATTGAATTAATAGTGATACCAGATAATGATATTAAAATTTCTATGATTTTGGGTAGGAATTTTATGGAAAAATTTAACGTTAAACTAATTCAATTGGAAAAATTATCCGAAAATAATGTAAGCATAATTGGTTCTGACGATGAAATAAATAATAATGAAGAAATTTCTTTGGTGTCCCAAATTAACGGTGAAGCATCATCAGATTTTCATAAGATACAGAAATCTGTGAAATTTGATATTAATTATAATAGAGAGCTTAATGAGTTGCAAGTCTTTAAATTAAAGAAAATAGTCAATGACTTTTATATGAATCCTTCTGATATTAAGAAAATACTTCATGACTACAAAATGAAAATACGTTTATCGGACGAAGTGCCAATATATTGTTCTCCTCGTCGCTTATCTGTACGAGACCGTGATGAAGTTCATAGAATAATATCTGATTTATTGTCTCGGAAAATTATACGTCCTAGTAGTTCACCCTACGCGTCTGCTATAGTTTTAACAAAGAAAAAAAGCGGTGAGACACGAATGTGTGTAGATTATAGGGCATTAAATAAGAAAACTATTAGAGATAACTTTCCTTGCCATTGATAGAAGATTGCATAGAATACAATGCTGGCAAAAAATGGTTTACTTTGCTTGACTTGAAAGATGGTTTTTTTCATATAGAAGTAGACAAGCAATCTATACCATTTACTTCATTCGTAACACCACATGGACAGTATGAGTATTTAAGAATGCCTTTCGGCCTCAAAAATGCTCCTGCCAATTTCCAACGATTTGTTACTAACATATTTAGGGATCTAATAGATTCAAGGCAAATTGTTATATATATAGATGATATTTTAATAGCTTCAACAGATTTCGATACTCATCTTGAAACTTTGAGTAAAGTGATTAAGCGCGCTTATGAGAATGGTTTAGAGTTCAGGATGGGAAAGTGTAAATTTGCTTATCAAACAATAGAATATTTAGGATACTCAATAGATCGTATGGGGATTCATCTAACGGAGAATCATTTAGATGCGATAAAAAATTTTCCTTTGCCAAAAAATCAAAAGGAACTTCAAAGGAACTTGGTCTTTTTGCATACTTTCGGAGATTTGTTCCATCTTTTTCAACAATTGCTAGACCATTGTTGTACTTACTTCGTAAGGATAAAAAGTATTACCTGACTGGTGATTGTGTTGAGTCTTTTAATCAACTGAAACAACTTTTGATGACTCAACCAGTATTGTCAATATATTCACCTAAGAGGGAGACAGAGTTGCATTGTGATGCTAGCTCTAAGGGATTTGGCGCTGTAGTAATGCAGAAACAGGACGACGGAAAATTTCATCCGGTTGCTTTTTTTTCAAAATCGACATATCCTTCGGAGTCTCGTTATCATAGTTTTGTGTTAGAAACCCTCTCTATCATATATGCATTACAAAGATTTAAGATTTACTTAGAAGGAATTCACTTTACAATAATGACTGACTGTAATTCTCTTACAATGACCTTTAACAAAAAGCAAGTAAATCCAAGAATCGCAAGATGGGCCTTGGAACTAGAAAATTATAATTATTCTATTAAACATCGTGGAAGTGCATCCATGGGTCACGTGGATGCATTAAGTCGATGTTTGAAAGAAAATGAGTGTAATTACATTACTAAACGTAATTTGATAGCAGCTGTAGATAGTAATGATCTTGATACAAGGTTACAACTTGCACAGGGAAGAGATTGTACTGTTGTTGTTGATCAGGAAATTGGAGTTAGAAGAAGTAAATGGATATACGCTTGTGGATGGTCTTTTATTCCGTAAGGATAATTCAGATAAATTGATGCTGTATGTACCAAAGGAAATGGAGGAAAACGTGATTAGAATGATTTACGAAAAAATTGGTCATCTGGGCGCTGAAAAATGCTACGATCAAATTCGTTTTAATTATTGGTTTCCAGATATGAAAACCAAGATTACTGCTTATATAAAAAATTGTATAAAGTGTATAGTATATTCAGCTCCATCTCGGGTGAATTGTCACAATTTGTATAGTATTCCCAAAAAATCAGAACCTTTCGATACTATTCATATTGACCATTTTGGACCACTTCCGGCATTAAAATCTAAACGTAAGCACATACTTGTAGTAATATATGCTTTCACAAAATTTGTAAGACTATATCCTGTTAATTCCACCAGCACTAAGGAGGTTTGTTGTGCTTTAGAGAAGTACTTTGATTACTATAGCAGGCCAAAACGATTAATATCAGATAGAGGTTCCTGTTTTACATCTAATGAATTTGCGGAGTTTGTTTTAAAAAACAACATAGGACATATTAAAGTAGCCGTTGCATCTCCCCAAGCTAATGGCCAAGTAGAACGCGTGAATCGTGTAATAAAAGGTATATTAAGTAAAATAAGTGATCCAATTGATCACTCCGATTGGTCTTTAAAATTGTCTCAAGTAGAATACGCCATAAATAATTCAGTTCACAGTTCTACCAAAAATACACCTAGCACATTACTATTTGGTGTAAGACAGCGAGGTAAGATAGTTGATGAATTTACTGAATATATAGACGAAAAGATAGAAGATCAGAGTTGCCGCGACTTGAAGTCAGAGCGACTAAAAGCTTTAAATGAGATCGAACGTTCTCAAAACCGGAAGGAGAACTATTTTTATAAACATAATGCACGTGTAGAACAATATTTGGTAGGAGATTATGTCGTAATAATGAATATAGATAATACTGTTGGTAAAAATAAAAAGTTTATCGAGAAATATCGTGGGCCTTACATAATAGACAAAGTGTTGTCAAATGATCGTTACGTTATTAAAGATATTGACAACTGTCAGCTTTCTCAAATTCCTTACAAAGGCATTCTTGAAGCTAAACGTCTAAAAAAATGGGTGACACCAAATTAATTCCTAAATAATATTTGCCACACTAGTTTATATATTATATTGTTTTGGTTGTTTCAGTCTTTGATTGAGGTCAATCAAATTATATACTTTGTTAATTATTTTATATTTTAATCAATCTTTCTGAGCTTTTGTAGTTTTCAAACACAATAAAAAATAAAGTTTTCAGTTTGAATAAAGCAATATTACAGAAGGAAGAAATGAATTATATACAAACTATGGTTCACCTAATGATTTCAAAAATGAATGGAAATTTGGTGATAGAAATCTAAAACTGAATAAAGATAAGATACAAGTTGATGGTCAAATATGGGGTTTAAAAGTGGGTTTATTTTCTTTAATGATTGATAAAACGTTCAAATACTATGACAAATTTGATTTTGAAAACTAAATAAAATATATAATTTCTACCAATGCATACATAGAGAATCATCATCATTCACTGACGGAGAATAATGTTTCTGGAAACTCAAATCGAGAAACTAAGGGATGAATTAATAATAAAGCTTAAGACATTAATATAATTCAATGATATATTCAAATGCAAATTGATGGAGTGGAGTGTGAAATAAAATTAACGATAGAAGATAGGTATAAAATTGAAAAAGACATTCTAAAAATTAAATAATCTTTTGACAAACAAATTGAAGAGCTGAGCGATAAAATATATTAACTACATTTTAGTATAAATAGCTGAAAGTGTATCAAGTAGATCCCAACACTCTTCAAAAAATCTGTAAAACAACTCAATGTCTTTAAAAAGAAATTTAGTAAAAGAACTCCATAATAAATTTCGAAAATTGTTTGTGTATGGTAGTGGTGTAATGAATGGAATAAGTAGATGATCTTGTATGGAGCTAATTTATGTGAAGAAATTATTGATTTTTGTAGACTGTAACTGACACATTCTCAAAGTTTATATGGTGAGTGTTGTTGAATATAAAAGCTGCACTCGAGAAAACCAAGGCAATGGAAAATATTTTTGAAATGGTACGAGTACCAAAAAACTTACAAATAGATGATGGTAAAGAATTTTTTAATAAACACTGTGAAATTCATGCATAAATAGAGGATTAAAAATTACTTAATATGAAAGCATCAATAGTAGAATGATTTAATAGATCATTAAAATGAATTATGTGTTAAGAATTTTGCTATAATGGTTCATATAAGTGGATTGATATACACAAAGATTTACTTAATGCCTACAATAGAAAAGTTCATCTCATCATTAAAATATTTGCGATTAAAGTTAACTCAACGAATGAGAAAAATGTGCAAAATATAGTATACAGTAATTTGAAGATGTACAAAATGTTGAAATTTAATGAAAATATAAATAAAATTAAAAAGGAAAAATTTTGTTTATATTGGATTTTTTTTAAGGATTGATTAGGAATGTTAGGTCTCAGGGAAGATAATTAGCCTAATGTACTGGAATTCTCTAAACTTGATGGTATGTATGAAATATTGTGAAAACTTAAGAGTTCAAAATGAACTATAACGCAGTGCAATATTCAGCAACACATCATATTATCACTTTTTATAGTAAAAGGTGTACATTTTCCATTTCGAAAGCTCTAGCATACAAAATTTTAAAATGTGAATATGGTTATTATAATAGATATTCACTCTGTTCATTTCTAGATAAACTAAGGAAATTTTACTTTGATATCCAATCTTTAACAATGTACATGTGTATGAATGGGTATCTAACAAACTTACTAAATAAATACAGACTTCAACTTGAATCATGCTGAAGCATGCATAAATTGTAAAATGGAATGTAAACAGATATTACTTTATATCTGTATCTGTATGAATATAAAATAAATTTACCAAAAAAAATATTGGAAGCATGCCGAAGCATGTATAATTTAAAAAATTCCTGACGTCATACTTTTATAAGGAAATTAATTTAAAGACTTTATGGCAAATTAAATAGATATGTATCTATTTTATTAAAAATTCAAAAGAGTGAACTCGTAACTCTAATAGTATAGATTTTTAATTAAAATAGCAGTAAATGTCGGACTCTCGCGTCACTATCGATAGAAGCATGCTAAAGCATGCATGCTAGCAAAATATTAAACTTGTTAGAAGGTGATGAGAAAGCTATTTTCTAATCATTAATTCGTAGACAGCAATTGTATCTGGATCAACTTAACTCATGAATGAATTGTATACAGGTATGATTGATGGTGATGAGGACCTTTTCTAAGTGAGAAATCATTACATCTGAATGCGATACAACGCAGCCTACGTTAACCACAATAACGTCAAGGGGTCAAACACCAAATCTTATATAGAAACACTTGAAGTAAAAATTCTCCCAAACATAGATATTCCAATGTTTCTAACACTTTATGAAAACACTGACGGTGAATTGATGATGGAGGTAAATGTGTTATCTTAGATCAATTTTCTAGAATAGTTGATTATTAAAGATTTATTTCTTTGTATATGAACTAATTTCTACGTACATACATATATTTACCTATATGTATGTATATATTAATACTTTTAAAATTATATAAATATTTTCTATTTCAAGTAGTAAAATCTGAAAAAATTTTAGTGACACATTAGAAGAAAAAATTAATAAAATAAAAAGAGAGACTGACTGACCAAGTGATACGTTCACTCTGTCTGACAGATAAAAAAAACTCACTTAAATATATTAGAAATATATACTTAATACGCTAAACTTTAATAAAATGAGAAAAAAAATCACTTCATCCAGAACATCAAATGAAAGACATAGGCGCTCACCCTTCATAAAATAAACATATACTACTACATTATTAATGTACTTAAACATATTATAAGTATGAAGTAACACAATTTGAAGAATAAAAAGTTTAAAATTTAATTATCCCTAACGCTAACAAAGAGGAGACAGAAATGCTGACATACAAAGACATATTGTATACTAGAGGACCAGTTGAGAAGTTAGACCTAAATTGTAAGAAAACGACTTCGTTTTCTGTTGTTCGATATTCAAGAAGAAAATAAGATTGTTCATTATGAACAGCGTGACCCTTTTAGCATTTTCACTGCTAAATTTAGCATTATATATTTTGATTTAGCAGTGAATTTTTTATTTTGCATTTAGCATTTTTTTCAGCATTTTTGTATTAATTTTTTAGCATTATTTAGCATTTTTTATTTTATAAGTTTTATATATTCTTTTCCATTTATATAAGTGAAAACCTTTGTCAATTAATGTATTTCATTATTTTTATACAAATATATAATTATGGAAACCATGTAAACATCGAAAAACGTCTTAAGCTGTTTTCATAATGGTTTGGTTTTCAAAAAATTTTGAATTTTTGTGGTTTTCATCATACCATCATACTATTTTAATAGATCTTCTGTCAAACTCAGTGCAAATTTCATTTGTGTTTTTGTAAGGAAAGGGTAAAGAGGATTGGTTAGAGCGCGCATTTTTAAAGGTGTTTATTGAAATGTACGAAAGTCTGTCATGCTCATGTACCGAGTGTGACCGTCTAATAGACGCATTAATGTATTTTAAACGTCAAACACCTAATAATAAGAAGAAATGAAGTATTCAAAATTATGTTTTTCGGGGTCGAACACTTTCAAATTCACCGTTGCAGAATTCTCCTCCTGGACATACAATGAAAAATAGAACTAAAAAAGTAACTTAATCAATTTTTAATGCGAAAAGTATTTTTGAAATGTCTTTAATATTACGTTGATAGCTGGCATCCTAATACATTAAAACATATAAAATAAAAGTGTAAAATTATTTTTTGTTATTCATTTTTATATGAAAATTACTAACAACAAATTTTACACTATTATATTTAATACGATAATACAAAGATAAAAGAGGTTTTATGAATTTTAGCAATTGTATTTTGTATGTTCCTGGATTGTTGTTTTACTTTTGAATCAACTTTGTTTGTTTTTTTAAGGTTAAATAAAATATTTGTTCGTAATTATTACCATTATTATTAAAAATTATTCCAAAATTTTTAGCATTATATTTTAGCATTTTCAAATATTTTTTTTTTTAGCATTCTTAGCATTATTTTAAGCCTTATTTAGCATTCAAAATTTTTTTTAAAAATAAACATCAATGCAATTCTATATAGTTATTATATGTATCTAAGATTCCAGCAAAGGTAGTATATGAAAGAATCTCATGCGTTTCTACCTGTACCAGAGTTTAAGATAAAAGCTCCTTTTATTCAATAGCGGGGCAATTGAATAAAATTTTAATTTGAAATAGTAAGCAAAGAAATCAGCTTACTGTATTCTTATTCATGATCATATACTAGAATATATACCCATCAAAGATCAAATTCTAAAAGTCTTATAAGTTAAGCAATATGGAAAACAACATAATTTTTATACACGTACAAGGTTTCAAAAATAACTCAAATGAATTTATTGGAAAAGAAGTAGCGATTGTTTTCAACAATTACGAATATAATAATTTCATTATAAAACTCCATAATCAATAAAAAATAAAAAAGAAGCAAGCTGGCTAACAAAAAATACTAGCGTTACATAAGCTAGAGTGCTGGATCAGTTTCATTTAAAAATGTTTATAAATAAAATAAAAGACAATGCAAGATGTTCTAAAATAAATGTAAAAGGTGATGAAAAAGCCTACGGCTGGAAAAAATTTATATCAAAATATTTCTAAGAATGAATATAAGCTGCATCAACTTTAAACAAATGTAAATTAAATATAGGAAATATTTCTACTATAGTTACTATTACTCTAAAGTATGTATCTTAAGAGTTTTACTTAAAACAGAAAATCCTCACAAACTTTGAAGTAAATACAGATAAAAATTAAATCAACGTTTTTTTAATTTCAAATAAAAAAAAAACTTTGAAGATATTTGACATCTATACATAAAAGACCCGGCGAATATTTACAACATCAACAAAATACCGCACATGACATTCAAGCACGGAGCCAAACACTTATTTGTATGTACATATGTACATACATACATAAAATCAATTTGTAGATATGTATGTACGCATAATATCAAATTTCTTATCAATACTCAAGTATTTATTAAATCTTGACAATCACACTTACATATCTACATCATAAAAATATACGAACAACGCAAACCATTCAGTCAGAGCACATGCCAAAGCTAAACGACCTTATTATGGACAGAGAATCTATAAATTCCCATGATCGTATGAAAAGTGAAAGAAGGCGGATGCAGTTAAATAAACAAAATCTGTAATATAAACAAATTGATCGTAGGCAGACTTTAAGGCTGGACAATTTTAAGCATGACAAAATACCCAGCAACCTTGGATATGAAAATATGCTTATGTATATGTATATGTGTATAGGGTTAGGGAAAGTTCAGATATATGAAAATATTTTATAGAACCAAATCTCGATATTGAAAACCATTTATTTATACGTACATAAAACTACTAGCGTGAGAAAATCATACGCACACACACACATATACCAGATTTCATTTAAGAAAAATTCAAATTATTTCAACAACACACCACCCCTCACAAATTACGACCAACCTTAAATTCCTACAGATATACATACAAAAAAATTCTCACGGTCATTCCTACAAACAACACGGACAACAACACAAATCACGATCAGCCTAAACTCCTACGAACATGCATACAGATTCCCACGAGTACATATCACTCGTACGACAACACCCTCGCCTATCCTCAAATCACTAATAGCATTAAACTTCTACAAACATATGTACATACACACAGACATATTACTACACCAACCTCACCTACCCTAAATCATGATCAGCCTTAACTTTTCACAGACATACATACATACATACAGAGACATATCCACAAATCCTCTGGATACATATTACTCGTAAAACAACACCCTCACCTACCCCAAATCACTATAAGCCATAAATTCCTACAGACTTGCAACACCTGTATACATATTATTCGTACAACAACACCCTCACCTACCCCAAATCACTATAAGCCATAAATTCCTACAGACTTGCAACACCTGCGTACACGCAGTCGATCTGCCTCAACTACACCCCGCCCCCTGTCAATCACACCCTCACACAAATTCCAACAGATAGGTAGGTATACACATATACACTCAATCCATCTTCCTCAACTACACCACGCTCCCCCTGCCTCGCACAATAGACAGACAGGCAAATCTATAAACTCCCTCGGTTATATATTACAACAACAACCCCACCCACCCAAATCACGGTCAGCCTTAAACTCCTGTATTAGCATTAGAAACAACTTTTATGTTTTTCCCGTCAGAATTATGAAAAATCATTTTCCCGCCGGCATTTGAATAGAATAATAATCATGTTTTGCCGTCGGCATTTGAAAAAAATAATATTCATGTTTTATCGTAGGCCTTAGGAAAAATAATCATGTATTTCCGTTGGCATTAGGAAAAATTAATTTTCACTATTTCACACCCATTAGTATTAGGAAAAATCATTTCATGATTTTCCCGTTGGTACTAGGAAAAATCATTTTCATGATTTTCCTGTAGTCATATATATACATTACAAAAAAGAAAAACCTCCAACCTATGAACCCACTTAACGTATTCCCCACAAAAAACAAAATCACCCGTTCACACAATTAATGTAACCCCAAAAAAATTCACCTGTTCCCACAAGGATTAATGTAAACAAAAAAACTCCTAATGTAAACAAAAAGTTGGACGGACTTATTAAACCACCCTCGTAGGTATCAAATTTCACAAATTTCCAAGAATTTTAAAATTTGGGTAATTAAAATTTTAAAATTTTAATTGTCGCAGAATTGGTAGTTCCCTACTACTCCCAGGCCTTAAGTGCAAGATTATCAGAGTAAGTTTTGCAAAGTTGTGCAACTTTTTATGGCATTGCCAATCCAAAAAAATTGACAAAAAGTACTTATAAAATCAACTATACACCGAATTACAACACAGAAATACCTAAATGTTTTTCTTTTAAATGAAAAAAAGTGGTTAGATAGATATTTTTGATACAAATAAGTTAATTAAAAAGGTATAAAATTGCAATTTTTGAAAATTTTTTAACAAGATAATATAAAGAAATCTTCAAGTTCGATTTTAAGACAACAAATTCATAATTTTGTTATTTTCAAAAGACCTATGGCTCAAATTGTTATTAGAATAATAACAATAATACCAATATTATTAATATTGATGGTTTTATTAGTGACTTAATTACAGAATTAAGCAACGAAGTTCCAACACTTCGTTTGAGCATTTAAACAAACTCTTTTGACAATTAAGAAACATACGAGTACAGTATATCTATGCACATATTGTGTTGCTTTATAGACTAAACAAAACAAACAGAAAGTAAAATTATGCATTTTTACACAGTTGCAAGAGTTCACGTGAATACCTTTTATATTTTTATTTTGAGAAAATTGTAAAGCATGTAAAATAGAGTTCGTAAATCCGAACTTATGAGTATCAAAAACAATACAAATGGTAAATCAATCTTTCGATAGGAATATTTTCTTGGACGAACTCTATTTCTATTTTCTAAATTAGTTTTATATCATTTTGTACCCACACCTGATGATTTTATATATATAAAAACAGTATTTTTATACAGTTTTTTATAGGAAGTTGCTCATTCAACATGGTATAAATTTATCATGTGCGGACAAACACTTGTAAAAAAAGTGTATAGTTTTTTTATTATATATTTATTAATATTGATTTATTGATATTGATTGAACAATATAAGAGGGGTACAAGCACTAGCTAATAAGACCATCGGCTAAAGTTTTTTTTAATATTTCTATGTTTTTTGTAATAATGCGAGGTTCCAAAACAAGACAAACTGCACTTATCTGCCAACCGAATAAAAAATATTTGTATCAAACTTAATGAAATTTTTGAGATAATACGACGTTTTTGAAATAAAATTGGGAAAATATAATAATATAAAATAATAAATATAATAAGTCTTATTTATTATTTTGTTTGTAATACTTTCATTTTATAAAGCTGTAGGAAAATAAAATAGATGCATATCAAATATAAATTGTTTCTTGCGTTTTGTATAAGTTTCTGAGCCTTCTCGCTTACTCTTTGGAATTTCCAAAGAGCTTACCTATATTTTCAAATGATTTTTGAAAGTATTTGCACAAAATAAAAGGTCTAAAACTTTTCAAAAGTTGGATTGAAGTCTATTGATGACTTGTTTAAGCGCCAATAGAATTCAGAGGAGTTATTATGTAATCCGAATTGTAATGTTAATAACATACAAATTCGAGCAGTGTTCTTTTCGAATAGAGTTACATAATAGCCCCCTCAGGCATATAAACATATTTAGGCCATATTTTATATTAAAAATTAAAATTTCTTTTTTTTAATTTACCCTGCATGCAAACTTCGTATAAATTATTTGCTTAAAAAAGGGAAACAATTTTAATCGTAATAGAGCGATTAATGGGCGCGATTAAGATTACGATTAAAAGGTGCGATTAATCGCGATTTCGATTATAATCGCTGTGCAAAGCCTAGTTCTTATCAAAACAATAGGAGGAAAATAGTTTGGTTGGTAATTTTTTTGTATTTGATAGTTCTTATTACCATTTGTTATTTGTGTATTTGTTTGTTTGTAGTTATTTTAATAAGTTGTTTTTTGATAATATGTTTTGTTAAGTCTGTGTCTATAGTCTATTGTCCTAGTGTCCCACAGCAATTTAAGTTTTGTGTATTTTATTATAATGTCCTGTAGTGTTTCGTTTGGACTAACATTAGATCTTACAGTCCCGTCGATTTTTTCTAGCATAATGTCTACTAAATACATACATTTAGGATTATACATATTTGGTTTAATGGGTCAAATGCGTAGAGTTCATTTAAGTCGCACTTAGCCCTTTCAAAGATTCTAAATAAATTATCTAAATTACAAACCTTGACTGCTCTGCAGCGATTAAAAACCTCTCCATACGTAATTCTGGGTTGAAAAACATAGGAAATTTTCATCTTAAGCTCGTTCCAAGTAATGTTGCTAATATCTCCCAACTGTTTTCTTTCTTCTTCAAGAATTTTTTCATTTTTGACTATCTTTAGACCAAAATCGATCAGTTGCTGATTGTTGTTACATAAATCAAGGTTCAGCTCCAGAGAATCAATAAAGGATGTTATACCAATGTCACGGCTCAAAGGGGGTATCCGCCTGAATTGCTCTATGACATCTTTGGGTTCAGTTCTCGTGGTACCTTCATAGCGAACAGTCGAATAGCGGAATTTTACTTACTTACCAAACAAACAAAAATTACATATACAAAAAAAATATTAGTAGTACATATTATTCGTAATAGGTACATACATACTGTCTTTAATAAATAAGCTTTCTGCTTTGCTAATATTTTTTACATAGTAAAAATAACAAAAACAAAAAAACCGCAAAAAAAACTTAAACAAGTGATATTGAGGAATACCTCAAAGTCAAACAAACAATCATAAATAACAAAAACAAAAAATACCGAAAATAAAAAAAAAAAAACATAAACGAATAACCCTTGAGGAATTCTTTGTATGAATTCCTCAAATACAGAAAAATTTGAAGTGAGTTCTAACGGCAGAAATGCTTATTTTACTGTGAGTTCTGAAACTCTGAATGAAAAAAATATAAAAAATAAATCTGATGAAAATCTTTTGTTAACGGCAACGCCAATTTTTCGTCAGCGATCAACTTCGCTTTGTCCAATGCCAAATAGTAATGATGCATTAACATTACAGTTGCCCAGTACTTCTTCATATAAGTCAGTAATATCATCCCCTTCAGGCTCGTGTTTATCACTTAACAAAGTTATCACTACAGATAACAGCGGCTCGAAACTCAAGGTACAAGTTGGAATGGACAGATACATTACAATTTTAAAGCGCGGGCGAAGCCCGAATTCTTCAAAAATCTCATCTGCTCCAAAAGTGTCTAGGGATAACAGCGCAGCCTCAACTAATCGCCAAAACCGCTTTAAAATTTTTCAAGATGACAACGACAAACCCGAGGTATCCTCGAACAAAACATCCAAGCCGCCACCAATCTTTTTGAGACAAAAAAATTCAAATGCCCTTATTAAAAAATTAATTTCGGTCATTGGTGAGAATAAATTTCACATTGTTCCAATAAAACGTGGCAACATCGATGAAACTAAAATCCAAATTTATGACGAAAAAGATTTCCGCAAAATGGTTGCTGAATTTGAAAAAAGTAAAACAAGATTCTACACATACCAGCTTAAGAGCGCTAAAGGCATGCAGATCGTATTGAAGGGCATAGATTCTTATGTTGTCCCCGAAGAAATAAAAGATGCACTCGTCCTCCAGCGGTTCAAGGTAAAAAATGTGTCCAATATAATAAATAGAGAAAAGATTCCCCAACCCCTATTTCGTGTTGAACTAGAACCTAATGATATAAAATTGAAAAAAAAATGAGACGCATCCAATTTATAATTTAAAATACCTCTTGTACCGAAAAATCACAGTTGAAGAGCCACATAAGCGTTCAGGTCCTGTACAGTGCCATAATTGCCAAGAATATGGCCATACAAAAACATACTGCAATTTACCTACTGTTTGTGTTGTGTGCGGCGAATTACACGGCACTGCTAGTTGCAATAAACCAAAAGATCAAAGTGGCAAAAAATGTAGTAATTGTGGAGAAAATCACACCGCTAACTACAGAGGTTGTCGTGTGTACTCTTTTGTAAAGAAGACTATGGTGCAAAAACCTAAATTAGCTCCAGCTCAATCAGCAAACGTTTACTCTGCCACTTTTCAGCAAATGAGCCAACCAGTTACTTCCCGTGTATCGTATGCAGATGCTGCTAAGGCTAGTTCTATTCCGACACAAAATGTTTCACCGCAAAATAATTCTACAAATACAAACTCAAACTTTAATTATAATCGCCTTGAAGCCACTATTGAAAATCTTGTGCAAACTATAAACAATTTTACAACAAATATGACTACCATGATGCAAGAAATGTTGCGAATGCAGAATACTCTGCTTCAAGCAATACTTAATAAGTCATGAACACGTTAACAATATGTTTCTGGAACGCAAACGGCATTCGCCAACATAAAAATGAACTTGAGCACTTCCTCACGGAAAAAAATATTGATATAATGTTAGTATCTGAGACTCATTTGACTTCGAGAAGTCTTTTTAAAATTTATGGCTACACTATATATGATACAAAGGACCCTAGAGGAAGGGCTTGCGGTGGATCAGCAATTCTAATAAAGTCAAGACTCAAGCACTATGTTCTTGATAACATTTGTGAAGAATACCTACAAGCAACAAATATTGGCATTGAAAGTTTTTGTTCAAATTTCGTTATATCATCAATTTACTCCCCTCCCAGATTTTCAATCACTGAGAATCAATATGAGGATTTCTACAAATCTCTTGGACCTTGTTTTGTAGCAGCTGGAGACTACAATGCGAAACATACGTTCTGGGGTTCGCGCCTTGTTACACCCAGAGGTCGAGCATTGGTCAACACTATTTCAAAAATGGGCTTGGATGTCATTTCGAGTGGGGAGCCCACTTATTGGCCTACTGACATACAAAAAATTCCGGATGTTATAGATTTTGGCGTCATAAAAAATATCTCTAGGGATTTAATTCAAGTTCAAGCTTCTCTTGATCTCTCGTCCGATCACTCCCCGACGATCATCACAATTTGTAGCCCATTAAGAAGTAACTTACCTGACCCATATGTGAAGATGATCAATCGTGTAAATTGGCTGGGGTTCAAAAGATATCTCAGCAGTCATTGTACGGAAAACATTACGCTTAGAACACCCGATGATATTGAATCGAACATTGCCAATCTCAGCGAGAATATTAAACAGGCTGCTGAACATGCCACTATCTCCCATCCGCAGATTGGGTTTAATAAAATTTATTCTACAGACATTGAACGTCTCGTACGTGAAAAAAGAAGGGCTAGAAGGGAATGGCAACAGCACAGATCACCACAAAATAAAATCAGATTTAAAGAGTGCACTAAACGACTCCAAGAGTTGCTTGCATCTGAAAAAATTGCATCTCTTAAAAATTATCTGGAGGGTCTTGATGTTACACCGGCGTCTAATTACTCCTTGTGGCGCGCTGCCAGAAAGCTTAAAACACCCGTTGAGTATAAGCCACCTCTACGCACATCTACCGGAGGTTGGGCAAGAAGCGATACTGAAAAAGGTAAAATATTTGCTGAGCACTTAAAATCCGTTTTTACGCCAAATATATGTACTGGTGTTGCTGATTTGCCGAATATAGTCGCTCTACCCCCTCAACACATAAAGTTTAAGACGCGTGATTTACAAAAATTAATTGCCGAACTCAACCCGAAGAAAGCTCCGGGTATTGATGGAATTAGTAATCAGATGCTGATGAACTTGCCTCGTATTGCAATGAGAATCCTGTTATTCATATTTAATGCTATTTTACGACTGGAGTATTATCCACACAACTGGAAACTTGCCAAGGTTAAAATGATTCCAAAGCCGGGCAAAGATATAACAAAGGCTGAGTCATATAGGCCAATAAGTCTACTATCTACAATGTCAAAGCTTTTCGAAAAACTGCTCAAAACAAAATTGTCCCCAATTCTAATTAGTAGTGGGTGCATACCAGACCATCAATTTGGTTTTAGAAGTCAGCATAGCACCATTGAACAAACTCACAGATTAGTTCAATTTATAAGAAGAACTTTTGAGGGAAAAAAGTATTGTTCTGCGCTGTTTATTGACGTTTCCCAGGCATTTGATAAAGTGTGGCATGAAGGCCTTATTTTAAAATTGAAGACTTACTTACCAATAAACATTTTAAATCTTTTGGAAAGTTACATTATTTCCCGTAAGTTCACTGTTGCGGAAGGAGACTTTACAAGTAGGCCTGAAACAATTTCATCTGGTGTGCCACAGGGGAGTATACTGGGACCAGTTTTATATTTAATTTATACTTGTGATATGCTTGTGAGCAGTAGTATCCATACTTCCACATTTGCCGACGATACAGCCTGCCTTAGTATGCATGAAAACCCTGATGAGGCATCCCGCAAACTCCAGGAACACATTAGCCAGATGGAGCTTTGGTTAAACTTATGGAGAATCAAGGTAAATGAACAAAAGTGTGTTCAAGTAACATTTACTTTACGAAGAGATACTTGTTCCCCCATTCGGATTAACAATCAAGTTGTTTCTCAACATTCACATGTGAAATATCTTGGTATACACCTTGATCGACGACATACATGGAAACACCACATTGATTCTAAGTTAACTCAAATGAAACTTAAACTAACTCAGGTACATTGGCTGATTGGTCGAAATTCAACACTTAGCCTAGACTGTAAACTTTTAATATACAAGTCGCTTTTAAAGCCAATATGGTGCTACGGAATTCAACTATGGGGCACTGCTTCAGCTTCAAATGTAGAGAAAATTCAACGCAGGCAAAATAAAATTTTACGCATGATAACATCGGTTCCATGGTACATCAAAAATTCAAATATACATCGTGATTTGAATATGCCACTAGTGACTGAAGAAATTGCAAAATACGCTGGCAAATATTTAACAAAACTCGAGTCACATCCTAATCCGCTTGCCCGTAATATTTTGAACTTTACTGGACACATCCGCCTAAAAAAGACGGACACAATGGCTCTTATTCACAGCACTCCAGATGGGACTTCTTGAAAATACTTTTATTTTTTTTCCTTTTGATTATCACTACTTACATATGTATTATATATAACTACTACTAAGCTTATGTCCGACATTGGTCGGGCCTAATTATATTTTTTAGATTTAAGATTTGAATACTTATTGTTAGTTCATATATGAAGATACAATAAATAAAAATCATGCATAAAAAAAAAAAAAAAAAAAAATCTTTGGGTTTCATCATGAACTGCTGTTGAACATTTATTTGTGGGTCCATCTGTTGTTGAAGCTGTTGGGTTTGCAGTTCTTGAAGTTGTATTTGTTGCTGTTCTAATTGTTGATGTTGTAGTTGCAGTTGTTGTTGTTCTAATTGTTGTTGCTGCTGTTGTATTTTTTCTTCCTGTCGTCTTATTACCGTCTCCAACTCAGCAACCCTTTGCTCTTCCATGTTGTTGTTTAATTACCCATTTTTATCGAAGGTGTCTTGACGGTTCATATGTTCAAACTAAGCTGGGTTCGATGTGAAGTGGCAGAAACATCAACTAACAAAATTGGTTGATTAATATGTATTAACCAATCCGGTGATTTTCCTTTGGGAATATAGGTTGATTGATTAAAACTTTTAATCAATCTCCGTTGACTGCGCCAATTACGTATTTAAAAAAAAGAAAAGGCTTTCCCTTTTTGAGTTCTGATATGAGACTGAATTTTATTGGTGATTTTTTCTTATTTTTATACAACTTTCTTAATCTAAACTTATTTCTATGCATACAACTTACAATATGTTTAGCAAGCAAAATCGATCAATCATAAATTTTCTTTTATCGATTGTGTTTGGTCATTGGAATATCTTTTTTTTGTTCAACGACAAATTTAAACACAAGTTTTATATTTTTTGATGATTCATAAGTTTTTGTATTTTAATGATCAAACAGAATATGTCCGCAATTTCAGGAAAAATCGTTGTCAAATTTACAAAGCCCATAATAAAATTTACGGCAGTAACTTCAAATGCTCTATAATTTTAGTTTTATTTTCTTTTGTGCTTATTTTTCTTCGTAGTTTTGCTTACAAAATATATGAAATTTATTGAAAGTATATTAGCATTGTTGAGAGAATATTTATTTATATATGAGAGCATAAGAAAAAACGTTGTCAAAATAAAATAAATTCTATCTATCGACTGCTTTCTGGTGTTGATTTTTTGTGTCAATTTGTATGGAAAACGTGTTTATGCCGCAATTCTGTTTGATCATTTAATTGTCGTTGCTCTTTTTTCATAAAATTATATGAATGAATTTTTTTGTATATTTTGCTTTGGTGAAATCCAACAGAACGGAAGGGGAATCAAATTTCAGAAACAATTGAAAGAAACTAAATTTAACTGAATGAAAGTCAGCATTTTCGAACTTGTGTCAAAGACGCTTTTATATGTACATATCAGAAAGTGTCATTGACTCAGTTTAATTTTTGTTTGTTATATTTGGCTATAATTGAATTAATGTCTACGAGGGGTGTTTCTGGAAGTATATACGTAATTCGTGCGCCTCCTCTTCCTCCGTCACATCTACCCCAAGATGATGATGATGATGATCACGATGATGATGATTATAATGATATAGAAGATATATATCATCATCATATGAAATAAATAAAAACTTCAGAAAAATTTAAAGAAGACAACCAAAAGAAGATGGATAAATATAAGGAAAGGGTGACTGAGGTCACCCAAAGAATCAATATTTTAAAAAAACATTTTCTTAAAATATTAAAAAAAAGAGGAAAACAACTTCTTTAAAAAATTCCCAGCAAAAATTTTTAAACATTTTGTAATGGGTAGTACTCTTTTAATGGCTTACAAAGTAACGAGTGATACTTATTTATCTAATTATTTCATTTGCATAATAATGACTGTCATGTAATGAATAAAATAAGAACTTATTTATATCACTACGTGAAAGTAGTTATTGTAGTACTTTCCAGTTAATAAGGAAATATATATAAAGAAATTTGTTTCAAAATTTTATTTATTTAAAATAAAAAAATTTGAATAATTATTAGAAGAAATAGCAAATTAATTTCGAATAAGTTTAAGCAAAAATTAATCTGTATAATTTTGCATATTTGTAAGCAAAAAATAACCCATTAAATTTTGAGTATATATTATAAAAACAATAAATGCTCAATTTGTTTCAGCAAAAACATTGGATACAAAATGTTGTATACAAGTTGTATCCATACATTTGGTATCCAGTGTTTTTTAAGGTGAAACAGTCTGTTTTGCGCCACGTGCACACAACGGGTGCACTACATCCAGACACCAGCGGTTAATGGAAACAGATTTAGATTAAAAAGATATATATATTTCCATTCCACCAATAAAAAAATTAAAACAATATTTATTTAAAAAAAATTTTAACATTGTGTTTTTATTTAATATATAATTTTTTCAGATTCCACATAAAATTGAATAAGTTTTTGAATAAACTTATATCTATTATAAAATATTTTTTTCCAGATTCGACTTATAAAATTTAATAAGTTTTTCTGTAAACTTATATCTATTATAAAAAATATGCATCCAAATCAATTTTCATTCCACCAGTAAAAACCATTAAAAAATAAAAACAGTATTTATTTAAAAAAAAATTTAGCATGGTGTTTTTATTTAATATATTATTTTGTCAGATTCCACATAAAATTTAATAAGTTTTTCAATAAACTTATATCTATTATAAAATATTTTTTTCCAGATTCCACTTATAAAATTTAATAAGTTTTTCTGTAAACTTATATCTATTATAAAAAATATGCATCCTTATTCATTTTTTTCTCAAATAAAAAAAATAATTTAAACTCTAAGATCAGTTCTCGTTGTACCTTCATAGTGAACAGAAGTATTAGCGGAATTTCTTTTTACATACTAAACCAAAAAAAAAACCATACAAAAAAAATATTTGTAGTACATAATATTTGTTGTACATTAACTTTGATAAACAAGCTATTTTTGCTTTGCTAATATTTTTTATATAGACAGTAATAACTAAAACAAAAAAAAAAAACAAAAACAACCGTAAACAAAATAACTTAAAGTGCCCTTGAGGAATACACTTACAAAGTGCCCTTGAGGAATACTCTATATGAGTACCTCAAAAACAAATAATTGTGAAATGAGTTATAACGGTAGAAATGCCTATCTTACTGTGAGCTCTGATGATCTTAATGATAACAATAAAAATAACAAATCTGATGATAGTCTTACTGTGAGTTCTGATGATCTTAATTTAAAAAAAATAAATAAAAAACTTGATGACAGACTTTTTTTAACGGCTAAGCCAATTTTTCGTCAGCGATCAACTTCGCTTTGTCCAATGCCAACGGATTCGTTAACATTACAGTTGCACCAGTACTCCTTCATATAAGTCAGTAATATCATCCCCTTCAGGCTCGTGTTCATCACTTAACAAAGTTATCACTACAGATAACAGCGGCTCGAAACTCAAGGTACAAGTTGGAATGGACAGATATATAACCATAGTAAAGCGTGGACGAAGCCCGAATTCTTCAAAAATCTCATCTGCTCCAAAAGTGTATAGGGATAACAGCGCAGCCTCAACTAATCACCAAAACCGCTTTAAAATTTTTCAAGATGACAACGACAAACCCGAGGTATCCTCGAACAAATCATCCAAGCCGCCACCAATATATTTGAGAGAAAAAAATTCAAACGCTCTTATTAAGAAATTAATTTCGGTAATTGGTGAGAATAAATTTCACATTGTTCCAATAAAACGTGGCAACATCGATGAAACTAAAATCCAAATTTATGACGAAAAAGATTTCCGCAAAATGGTTGCTGAACTTGAAAAATGTAAAACAAATTTCTACACATATCAGCTCAAGAGTGCTAAAGGTATGCAGATTGTGTTGAAGGGCATAGATTCCTATGTTGCTCCCGAAGAAGTAAAAGATGCTCTCGTCCTCCAGGGCTTTAAAGTAAAAAATGTATCGAACATAATAAATAGGGAAAAGATCCCTCAACCTCTATTTCGCGTTGAACTTGAGCCAAATGATATAAAATTGAAAAAAAATGAGACCCATCCAATATATAATTTAAAATATCTCTTATATCGAAAAATAACCGTTGAAGAACCACACAAGCGTTCAGGACCCGTACAGTGCCATAATTGTCAAGAATATGGCCATACTAAAACTTACTGCAAATTACCTGCTGTTTGTGTTGTGTGCGGCGAGTTACACGGCACTGCTAGTTGCAATAAACCGAAAGATCAAAGTAACAAAAAATGCAGTAATTGTGGAGAAAATCACACCGCTAACTACAGAGGTTGTCCTGTGTACTCTTTCGTCAAACAGACTATGAGGCAAACACCTAAATTGGCCCCAGCTCAATCAGCAAACGCTTTATCAGCCAATTTTGCGCAAGTGAGCCAACCAGTTAGTTCCCGTGTATCGTATGCCGATGCTGCTAAGACAAATTCTATTCATACACAAAATGTTTCACCTCCAAATAATTCAACAAATACAAAATCGAATTTTAATTTCAATCGCCTTGAAGCTACTATTGATAATCTGGTGCAAACTATAACTAATTTTACAACAAATATGACTAGCATGATGCAAGAAATGCTGCGAATGCAGAATACTCTGCTTCAAGCTTTAGTTAATAAACCATGAACACGTTAAAAATATGTTTCTGGAACGCAAACGGCATTCGCCAACATAAAAATGAACTTGAGCACTTCCTCACGGAAAAAAATATTGATATAATGTTGGTCTCTGAGACTCATTTGACTTCGAGAAGCCTTTTTAAAATTTATGGCTACACCTTATATGATTCAAAGGACCCGAGAGGAAGAGCATGCGGTGGATCAGCAATTTTAATAAAGTCAAGACTCAAGCATTATATTATTGATAACATTTGTGAAGAACATTTACAAGCAACGAATATTTGTATTGAAAATTTTTCCAATAATTTTGTCATATCATCAATTTACTCTCCTCCTAGATTCGCAATTACTGAGCATCAATACGAGGATTTTTACAAATCTCTGGGTCCTTGTTTCGTAGCAGCTGGCGACTATAATGCTAAACACACGTTCTGGGGTTCGCGTCTTATTACACCCAGAGGTCGAGCGTTGTTCAATACAATTTCCAAATGGGCTTGGATGTCATTTCAAGTGGGGAGCCCACTTATTGGCCTACTGACATACATAAAATTCCGGATGTAATAGACTTTGGCGTTATAAAAAATATCTCTAGGGATTTAATTCAAATTGAAGCTTCTCTAAATCTCTCGTCCGATCACTCTCCCACGATCGTTACAATTTGTAGCCCATTAAGAAGTGATTTACCTCACCCATATGCCAATTTGATAAATCGTGTAAATTGGCTGTGATTCAAAAAATATCTTAGTAGTCATTGCACGGAAAACATTACACTAAGAACACCTGATGATGTCGAATCTAACATTGCCAATCTTAACGAAAATATTAAGCAGGCTGCTAAACATGCCACTACCTCCCATCCGCAGACTGGGTTTAATAGACTATATTCTACAGATATTGAACGTCTCGTATGTGAAAAAAGAAGGGCTAGAAGGGAATGGCAACAGCACAGATCACCCCTGAATAAAATTAGATTTAAAGAGTGCACTAAACGACTCCAAGAGCTGCTTGCACATGAAAAAACTGCATCTCTTAAAAACTATCTGGAAAATCTTGATGTCACACCAGCATCTGATTACTCTTTATGGCGTGCTGCTAGAAAGCTTAAAACAACCGTTGAGTTTAAACCACCTCTGGGCAAGAAGCAATACTGAAAAAGGTAACATATTTGCTGCCCATTTAAAATACGTATTTACCCCAAACACATGTACTGGTGTAATTGATTTGCCAAATGTAGTCGCTCTACCCCCTCAACAAATAAAGTTTAAGACGCGTGATGTGCAAAAACTAATTGCTGAACTCAACCCAAAGAAAGCTCCGGGTTTTGATGGAATTAGTAACCAGATGCTAATAAAGTTGCCTCGTATTGCAATTAGAATACTGTTATTTATTTTTAACGCCATTTTACGACTGCAGTATTATCCAAATAGCTGGAAGCTTGCCAAAGTTAAAATGATTCCAAAGCCGGGCAAAGACCTTACCAAGGCTGAGTCATACAGGCCAATAAGTCTCCTATCAACAATGTCAAAGCTTTTCGAAAAACTGCTCATGACAAAATTGTCCCTAATTCTAGTTAATAGTGGGTGCATACCGGACCATCAATTTGGTTTTAGAAGTCAGCATAGCACCATTGAACAAACTCATAGATTGGTCCAATTTATAAGAAGAACATTTGAAGAAAAGAAGTATTGTTCTGCGCTGTTTATCGACGTTTCTCAGGCATTTGATAAAGTGTGGCATGAAGGCCTAATTTTAAAATTAAAAACATACCTGCCAATAAACGTTGTAAGTCTTTTGGAAAGTTACATTACTGCCCGGAAGTTCACTGTTGTGGAAGGAGACTTTATGAGCATGCCTGAAACTATCTCATCCGGTGTGCCACAGGGGAGTATACTGGGGCCAGTTTTGTATTTGATTTATACTTGTGATATGCCTCTGAGCAGCAATATCCACACTTCCACATTTGCTGATGATACAGCCTGCCTTAGTATGCATGAAAATCCTTACGAGTCATCCCGATATCTTCAAGAACACATTACCCAGCTGGAACTATGGTTAAACTTATGGAGAATTAAGGTAAACGAACAAAAGTGTGTTCAAATAACATATACATTACGAAGAGATACGTGTTTACCCATTCGGATTAACAATCAAGTTGTCCCTCAACATACTCATGTGAAATATCTTGGTATACACCTTGATCGACGGCTTACTTGGAAACACCACATTGACTCTAAGTTAACCCAAATGAAACTAAAATTAACTCAGGTACATTGGCTGATTGGTAGAAATTCAACCCTCAGTCTAGATTGCAAACTTTTGATATACAAGTCACTTTTGAAACCGATATGGTGCTACGGAATTCAACTATGGGGCACTGCTTCAGCTTCCAATGTCGAGAGAATCCAACGAAGACAAAATAAAATTTTGCGATTAATAACATCGGCTCCATGGTATATAAAAAATTCAAATATACATCGTGACTTAAATATGCCACTAGTGACTGAAGAAATTGCAAAAAACGCTGGCAAATATTTAACAAAACTCGAGTCACATCCTAATCCGCTTGCTCGTAATATTTTGAACTTTACTGGACACATCCGCCTAAAAAAGAGGGACAAGGGCTCTTATACTCAACACTCCAGATGGGACTGACTGAAAATAATTTTTAATTTTTATTTATTTTTCTTCCTTTTGTTTATCACTACTTAAATATGTATTATTTATAACTATCTCTAAATTTATGTCCGACAGTGGTCGGGCCTAATAATTATATTTTAGATTTAAGATTTGAATACTTATTGTTAGTTCATATTTGAAGATACAATAAATAAAAAAATATGTATATAAAAAAAAAACTAAGATTTTTCAATATTTTCTTTATTTATACATATATAAATTAATAACATTTCTCAATACAATTACAGTTTTTTCAGCACACATTTCATATGAATTGTTTTTATGATGATAATTACAGATACATATTTATATTTTCATTATTTTTATATAAAGTTCTTATATTTGGACAATTATTTTCATCTAAATTACATATATATACATAGTTCTTCTTTCGCAATCTGTTTTTTACCCATATAGCTTTTTCAAGTCTTTTAACATAAATATTGATACTCTCTTCATCTTTAAGTGTTGTTGTTATATACTCTCTAAATTCATCTAGTATAGAGTTTCTATCATTCCAGCAGATTCCATTTTCTTTTTATTAATACATGATTTTTATTTATTGTATCTTTATATATGAACTAACAATAATTATTCAAATCTTAAATCTAAAATATAATTAGGACCGACCAGTGTCAGACATAAACTTAGTAATAGTTAGATATAATACATAAGTAGTGATAATCAAAAGGAAAAAAAGAAAAATATTTTCAAGAAGTCCCATCTGGAGTGCTGTGAATAAGAGCCTTTGTGTCCCTCTTTTTTAGGTGGATGTGTCCAGTAAAGTTCAAAATATTACGAGCAAGCGGATTAGGATGTGACTCGAGTTTTGTTAAATATTTGCCTGCGTATTTTGCAATTTCTTCAGTCACTAGTGGCATATTTAAATCACGATGTATATTTGAATTTTTTATATACCATGGAGCCGATGTCACTAACCGTAATATTTTGTTTTGCCTTTGTTGGCTTCTCTCGACATTGGAAGCTGAAGCAGTACCCCATAGCACCATATAGGTTTTAAGAGCAACTTGTATATTAAAAGTTTTATTAAAAGTTTATAATCTAGGCTGAGGGTTGAATTTCTACCAACCAGCCAATGTATCTGAGTTAGTTTAAGTTTCATTTGTGTTAGCTTAGAGTCAATGTGGTGTTTCCACATTTACATTTCACATGTAAATTTTGAGGAACGATTTGATTATTGATTGTAATGGGAGAACAAGTGTCTTTTCTTAAAGTAAATGTTACCTGAGCACACTTCTGTTCGTTTACCTTTATTCTCCACATGTTTAACCATATTTCTAGATGAGTAATATTTTGCTGAAGATATCGGGAAGCCTCGTGAGGGTTTTTGTGCATACTAAGGCAGGCTGTATCATCGGCAAATGTAGATGTGTGAATATTACTCCTCAATGACATATAACAAGTATAAATCAAATACAAAACTGGCCCCAGTATACTCCCCTGTGGCACACCGGATGATATTATTTCAGGCGTAGTCATAAAGTCTCCCTCTACAACAGTGAACTTCCGGGCAATAATGTAACTTTACAACAGATTTATAATATTTATTGGTAGGTAAGTCTTTAATTTTAATATTAGGCCTTCATGCCACACTTTATCAAATGCCTGAAAAACGTCAATAAACAGCGCAGAGCAATACTTCTTTTCTTCAAAAGTTTTTCTTATAAATTGAACCTATCTATGAGTTCGTTCAATGGTGCTATGCTAACTTCGAAATGCAAATTGATAATCCGATATGGACTCATTATCAGTTAGAATTGCGGACAATTTTATCATGAGTAACTTTTCAAAGAGCTTTGACATTGTTGTCAGTAAACTTATTGGCCTATATGACTCAGCCTTAGTAAGATCTTTGCCCGGCTTTGGAATCATTTTAACCGTGGCAAGCTTCCAGCTGTTTGGATAATACTCCAGTCGTAAAATGGCATTAAAAATGATTAACAGGATTCTAATAGCAATATGAGGCAACTTCATCAGCATCCGGTTACTAATTTCATCAATACCCGGAGCTTTTTTCGGGTTGAGTTCAGCAATTAGTTTTTGTACATCGCACGTCTTAAATCTTATGGGTCGAGGGGGTAGCGCAACTACATTTGGCAAATCAACAGCACCAGAATATGTGTTTGGGGTAAATACGGATTTTAAATGCTCACCAAATAGTTTACATTTTTCAATATCGCTTCTTGCAGATTCCATGTAAATGATTATATAACCATTTATTGGTGATCTTTTCCTTACATGGTAGTTCTGAATATTTAAAAGAAGGTTGGATGAGAAACGTCTTGATTTTTGAATCAACTCCAGAAACGCTAATTTCTTTTCCAAATAATTTATTATCAATGTAAAATTCTCGTACATCAATAACTATAAACCTCTTTTGATCCTTTGTTATAATACAACTAATAATTTTAATAAATATTACATATCTTTTATATTATTTTATTATAATTTATTTATTTTTTTTGTTTCATTTCAAAAACAAGCTTAAAATAGAATCCATCTGGAATTTTTTTTATATAATATTCTCCCAGCGAAATATCGTTGATCAGTTCATCTGATATATAGTTATATTTCTCAGGTAAAAACACAATTTGATTTTCCAACTCCATCATAACTCTTACTCCATATTAGCTTTCTATCACATCTTACTATTCTCATTGATTCTGAAGGAAAATCTCTTAGAGATAACATAGTTTTTTCATATTTTTTTTCTTTCAATCTGTTAAGTATTTCGAAAGTATTCTGCATTTTATATTTGTTTTATTTTTGAAGATCAAATAATAGATATTTATTTAACAAATTTTATAATAAGAATGATGAATTTCACCGCTATTTATACTAAAAATTATAGATGAAGAGATACATAAATAGAGGAGTAGAGCTAAAATATCTGATAATATATTAATGAACTTGAATAAACATCTGGTGTATAAATCACATCAAATGTATGAATTTAAATATTTGAACATTTAGAATTCAATACAACTGATAACACATTTTAAAACCACATCCGGTGTGTAAAATTTTTTTATGTGTTAAAACAAAAAAAGCAATGTGAGTCCGATCACAGGGAGATGTGTAAACATATAGTAATGAAAATTTTTTAAATTAATTTTAATTAATTTTTTTAATTAATCAATTAAAAATATCAAAACTTTCAATATTGTAAATACATAGGAATTTGCTGGTTTTTGTTTGTTTTATTTAACTTATTTGGTTAGTAAATGGGCACACTGCATTATATAGGTGCTGCATTAAAAATTGCAGTAAACAAATTGAAAAAATTCAGTAAATTTTTACTGATAATCAAATTTAATTTACATTACCAGTGAAATCGTAAGGCCGTATTCATAATAAAATTGTAGCAAGTGGCAAAGTTTATTTCATTCAAATTTTGAGATTTTTGTATGAAAAAAGTTTAGCCACTTGGTAGAATTTCATAATGAATACGGGCATTACTGATTACTGAAAATTGAATGCACCTCATTATATAATAAATCATTTAGGCACTTTATAAAAATTGTAGAAAAATTTTAGTAATCAGTAAAAATTTACTGTTTAAAAATTTATTTTACTGAAATTTTAGTAGTACTGCAAAGTGCCCATCTATGGTAAATGCCTTTACTTTTGATTTTTAATTCCTGTTATTCATCGTTTAGTTATTGCTGTTATTGTTGTTGTGGACGCATTGCAGTTAAACTTAACCAATTAGCAAGTTAGATAAAACAAACAAAAACTAGGAAATTCCTATGTACTTACAATATTTTAAATAAGTTTGTATTGCTTCTTTCAAACACTAATACACTCATACATAGCTCAAACCGATTTGGTAATGCATCGCTCATCATTACTCAAAATATGTGATTGTATTGTGAAAAAGATTTTTACCCCCTAGCGTATAGATGTTTACATATCAAAAACCACAACGTCTTCGCATGTATGCTGGCATTAACAAAAATTTGACAACGGCTCTGCCGATATTTTGTTAGTTGTTGTGATAAATTTTTATCAAGTATAGACGCTTTATATGAATCAAGGCACATTTACTACATGTACACGCATTAGAGAAAACACTGTGGCAACTCTGTGCTTCCCACATAGTTTGATAAGCCTTGGTATGAACGACAATCTCAAAGACCTTCTCACATAGTTTGAAATGCCTTGGTATGAATGACAATCTCAAAGACGAAGAAGACTTTTAGTTTAGTGTAAAGAATTATAAAATATAACTTGAAAACGCAGCGTGGTCCAATTTGTCCAGTTTCTGAACTATATATGAAGCCGATAAAATAAAAAATGATAATCAAATAATAAAAGAAATGCAATTCATTCCTGTTTGTCTAAAGATATAATTCAGTTGGGACCTTCGGAACTAATAGGAAGAAAAACAAATACACTGTCAGGGCAATTATGTAAAAAATTCCACAGGAAATTTCTCCCAGGGAACAATTCCAACTAATAGCAAATGATAGGAAAAACAAAAAATTCTAATTGGAAAAGGGAGAAATTTTCTGCGGAATTTTTTTACATAATTGCCCTGTATGTGTATTTGTTCATCCAGTTGTTCAAAGCAATTATTAAGTTATATAAAACAAAGCAAAACCAGCAATACAATATTAAATAGTTTGTATTGCTCAATGTCTATTTATATAAATATTTTTAATAAATAGGTCTTGGTATTGCTTCTTTCAAACACTAATGCATTCGTACATATGTAGCTCACACCGATTTGATAACGCGGTGTGCATCTTACTCAAAATTTGTGATTGTATTGTGATAAAGATTTTTACCCCACAGCGCACAGATGTTTACACATCAAAAAACTGATAAGAATATATTCAATGATCTTTAAGTTTTGTTTTAATGCTTGTAATTATTTATTGTTTCTTCAAATATGAACTAATCTTAAATCTAAAATAAAATTATTAGGCCCGACCAGTGTCGGACATAAACTTAGTGGTAGTTATAAATAATACATAAGAAGTGACAATCAAAAAGGAAAAAAAAGTATTTTCAAGAAGTCCAATCTGGAGTCTTTGGAAGAAGAGCCCTTGTGTCCCTCTTTTCTAGGCGGATGTGTCCAGTAAGGTTCAGAATATTACGAGTGTTCATGTCTGAAGAGGAGTGGTTCCCATCTCTGATCCATAGTGTGATGCCAAATCTACGTAGAGGATTTGACTTCTAGGGTGCTGCAGTAATCAACATTTATCTTTTCTATCTTTTTCTGCAAGTACTTCGGATTTGTAAAAAAATATATAACCTTGGCACTTGATCACTTCGCTTTGCAAAAGTCATTTTTGGTAGTTTTCGCTCTTTGAAATTATAATAATTGGATTATTTTTTTTACCAATAAAATTGTAAATTTAAAGCAAAAATATACAACATTTGATTTTTTTTCATTCGATTCGACACATTTGAACGTTCCTTTCTTCTTCCCCTTTTTGATTCGTTTGCCACTCCCTCTACGGGCAACATTTTGATCCAATCGAACCGGATTTTTTGTTGTTCGTTTCTTTGGGAACCCCAAGTCAAGGTAAAGGTGACATATACATTATTTATTAAGTTTTTGTTTTTTTTTCTTGTACCATTGAGTTCATAAACAACAACAACTTCGCAAGAAATATTGTCTGTAACATACATACATAACATTAAAAACATTATTTGCATTCATTTGTAATACGATGATACTGGAAAGCTTATACCGCTATTATACTGTACTACCCATAGTGAAACCCATTTTAGTTAAGATGCGAACCGACTTCAAATTTAAAAACAACTATGCCACCTGCTGTCTTTTACTTTTGCAACACTGGTTTTCTTTCTTTATTATTTTCGCTATTCTGACATATCATTGTCAGTGACATTTGGTTATTCTTTAAGTAATTTTAATTATAAAAATCGAAAAGAAACACTTAAATTCAATAAACAATTTTGATCGCAAATATATTAAACAAATAAAATGCTAAGAGGCGCATATTTATAAAAGTAAATAAAAATTATAGTGGTACCGTAAGTATCAACAGAAGATCTATAAAACTTGCATCCATACGTATAGATGTAACTTAAGATACTGTGAAAGGTGCTAAATAATGGAAGACATATATACATAAAGATTTTAAATAAAGGTGGCTATCACTATATACCTGATTTAAGATTCAAGGTAATTATCTAACAATTTTAATAATTGTACATACGAGTATACAAGGAATATTTACGTACATACATACATACATATACATGTGTTTGTAGTCAGTAATTTTTTTGCCGATATTGCATTGGAAAGACGAGTTCATTACAATAACAATTGAAACAAATTTGCATTAAAACAATTGCACATACGAGTATGTACATATGTACGTATTTTATAATCATCGGCTGAACAGCAGTGGTAATAAACAGAGTTTTTAAGTCAAGTAAAGGACAGAGTGTACCCGAAAAAGATTTTCAATAAAATATATACATATATTCAGTATTTATTTTTATTGACCTTTTTCTATATTTATTTAAAGTATTTTCTTAAATGGGCTTTTAAGGTCAGCGAATTACAATAAACGATTATTTATTTTTATTAATTATTTCATCCGACGTTTCGTTGGAAAATCCTAACTTCATCAGGGATGCTTTTATTTATTAATCTGGTAACCTTGTGTTACAGAAAAAATATAAAAATAACAAGTTTAGAAACTTATCATTACAAAATTTGTTTTTGTGATACATACAACATATATTGTAAGCATAATTTTTTATTAACAACAATCGTTACTTACATATAATAATATTTTGAAAATTATAATTGTTTTTCATAATTTGTATTTTACATAAACAGCACTACATAAAATACAAAAACTCGAAAACAAACGTCATATACAAAACATAGAACATGAAAACAACAACACCGTTCTTAATATTAATATCACAGTAAAACTAAAATAAAACAATAGAGTAGCTGGCATTTATATTGTCTTTGTCTTCCTTCTTATTAATTGTACTGTTCCTTTTTCGTTTATTCTCTCGTCTCTCTTTGTCCAGTATTTTTACATTCGTCAAGTCAGCTTTATGATTGTTCTCCGTGCAGTGTTGTGATCGTGCGGTTGAATGTTTTAGTTTTTAATATCAATTTCATGTTCACTGGTTCTTATGTTTAAACTTCTCTTTGTTGTTACTATGTAAACTTTACCACAGTTGTCAGATGCATTTCTTAAACATTTAATTTGGTACACAACATTACTTTGATCTTTTTTGTCCACTTTTGTTTTTGTGAATAAATTATTTATCGTTTTGTTTGCTCTATATGCCAGTGTAACTTCTTTGTTGTTTATTAGTGTTCTCATTTGTTTAATTTCTGTAAGATAAGGAATGTATGGAAGGCTATAAAATTTGGTGTTGCCAGATGAGTTTATTTCTTTATTTTTATCCCCATATTTCGCTTTTTCTATTAAGTTGTTTATTAAATATATCGGCTAGCTATTATTTAAAAGTAATTGTCTTCTTTTTTGCATATTTTTATTTTTAAATTGCTCATCACTAATTTCCAATACTCTCTTAATTAAATTCAAGGCAGTTTGTTTTTTGTTGCATAGGCTGTGTTGAATGGAAGTTTATAAGGCGCTCTGATGCAATCGATTTTGTGTACCAGTCTGTTGTACTCCTATTGTCTTTTTTATATATTTTCAAATCCAAATATGGTATGCAGTTATTTTCTTGTGTTTCGATTATGGACTTTAGCTTGGTATGATAACTATGGAAAGTGTTTAATATAATTTCTTCGTCGCTGTTCCTTATTACCGCAAATAAATCATCTACATATTTTGTTATGTATTTTATGTTGATGTTCTTTTCTTTTAGTTCTTCAATTGTTGTTTCTAGTAATTTATCTAAAACTATATCTGCTATAGTCGGGGAGAGTGAGTTACCCATGGGCATACGATATGTTTGGTTGTAAACTTTTCCATCATAAATAATAGTTATTTTCACGAAGGCAGAATTGTAATATTTTTAAAAATTGTGTTTTCGGAATTTGTGTGTGGCAATTTTCGAGGTGCTGTGGCAATTTAATTTTTTCATACTTTGTTATAAAATTTTGTTTGTAAAGATCTAGTATTATTCTGTTATTTTCTATTTTTAGTTTTTGGGTAGTTTATAGATTGTCCGGTCTTCTAGTATTTTCTGCATTCCTCTGTTGTAAGTTTCCTTATACATAATAACTCTCTTATTACCTTTATCTGCTTTTGTTATTATTATGTACATTTATTTTCCAGAAATCTTTTAAAAATATTGAGTATAAACTTCTCTTTCAGATTGTTTTTAGCTGTTCTCTTGTATGTTAAAATTCTGTTAGCTATTCTTGTTCTGGCTATTTCGTTTTCCCTATCCAAGGTTTGTAGCCATTGTTTAATGTCCGCAATTAGATCGATTGCTGAAAGATTAGCTCTATTTACAGGAAGAGTAAATCTAGCTCCCAGTGAGAGTAACCACTTGCTGTCTTCGCTGAGTTGAACGTTCGTCTTATTAACTATCCAATCTGGATTGTATATGAGGTTGTACTTCTCTAGCTGTTTTTTCTCACTTGTAGTTTTTTCATTTTTCTCAGAAGCGTCTCTTTGTAAGCCAATGTAATTTTCTTGTACCTTTCTCTCTGACTTTCAATAAATTTATCGAAATCTTCGACGGCAATTTTAAATCTTAGATTATTCTCCATATTGCTCTTTTTTCTTTTTATATTGGTAATATTTATGTTTCTTTCTTTTATTTCTAAATTAAGAATCTTTATGTGGAATTTATGTTCAATGTTGTTTAGTTCTCTTGAGATAGTGGAAGAAGTGAAAAGTTGTTTTGTGTTTTGGGTGGAATTACTCAAATATGTCAGGATTATTCCATTTTTTCTACATTGTAGTAATTATATAAGTCTTTCGTGTTGTTTCGCAAATCTATTAATATTTTTACAATAATTTTTCAGTAGTATGCAGGTCTCTATATTGTACTTTAGTTTCATGTGTGTGAAACAATTATTTTGTCTGTTTTCCGTTATGATGGTTTCTGTATTCGGCGGCCCTCCGATACTGTGATATTAATATTAAGAACGGTGTCGTTGTTTTCATGTTATATGTTTTGTATACTCGTATGACGTTTGTTTTCGAGTTGTTGTGTTTTATGTAGTGCTGTTTATGTGAAATACAAACTATGAAAAACAATTATTATTTTCAAAATATTTAGGGCTATTCGGGAATACGCTTTTCATTTCAATGAAGGTGACTGTTCACTTTCGACGTTCTGTATTTGAAACATTCTAAAATACTTGTGATGACTTATCGATAAAAGTCATCAAGCTTTTGCGGTCACTAAATTTATTTTAAACAATAACAAAAGCAGCTGATTATTATCAATACTTTTGATTTGTGTATGTAAAAACAAAAATTTAAAAATAGAAAAATTAAGATTTTAAATCAAGTTAAAATGGACTCTATTGCGTTTTTTATGAATAACGACAGTGGAAATTTAAGAAGTGTGCTTAAAAACTTGAGAAACAAAACAATGGACATATTTTTGATGAGTGATACCAGGTATGTTTATCAATATGTACATAATTAACAATTTCTTACCACTGATCAAAAAAGTTTCCGGAAAAATTTTAGAATCAATAAAGAGGCTTTTGAATACATTTTGTCTGAGATAAGGGAAAAACTTAAACCAGAAAGACGAGTGGGATTCTTAAAGCCTGAGGACAAGTTGGCCGCAGCCTTGCGATTTTTCGCTGAAGGAAGCTACCAAAATGGAATAGGCAAGGACTGGCAACCAAATATATCCCAATCGACATTCTCAAAAGTTTTGTCCGAAGTTTTAGTCGCAATCGAAGAAAATTTATGGATATCTGTTATAATGGATGAACAGACCAAAGAAGATTCGCGATTGTACTTTTACCGAAAATCGTCCATACCAGGCGTAATCATGGCTGTTGATGGAACGCACGTGAAAATTTCCACACCCGCCAACGACCGTCATTTGTACTACAATAGCAAAGGATATCACAGCTTAAATGTGATGCTGGTAAATACAATTAAGTAAAGTTCAAATAAATCCATTAAACTTAAAGTTTGTACATTAGAGTTATTTATATCCATTAAAAATATGTATCCATTTACAGAAAATTAGCTTTGTTTAATATAATTGCATTGTTGCAAATGAATAACCATATTGGACATAAATACATACATACGTATCGTTGGTCACAAGTAGAAATGCCATAACTCTACAGGAAAAGATAAAAACATAAATATAAATAGTACAATTGCTTTGTAAAACTGCTTCTAATAGTGTAATTTTTTACACTATTCCAATAAATTTTTGTGACGTGGTGTATTTGTATGAAGGGTATTGGAAACACTGAAAAACTCAATTTCGTGAAAATGCTAGTTAGGGCCCTTCTACTTGAGACCATCGACATTTACATACATATATATACATATATGTGCTAAAAAGCTCAATTTCTTTCAAGGGATGCGATCAGTTACACAGAATACGCTTTGTAAATACATTTCCTGGTAGTTGCCATGATGCACATGTTTGGAGGCTTTCAAATATTAAACAGCTCTTTGAGGACAGGTATCACCACGGGGATAATTCACGTATTTTGGGAGATGCTGGCTATCCACTAGAGCCGTGGCCTCTAACACCTTATAGGTCACCGGCTGTTGGCAGCAGAGAGTCCAAATTTAATATTTCACATTCTAAAGGCAGAAATATAATAGAAAGGACAATTGGAATTTTAAAGAATTGTTTTAGATGCTTGACAAACGCAAGAGGCCTCCATTATAGTCCACAAAAAGCAGCGCGTATAGTAAATGCATGCTGCGCTTTGCATAATATACGGATTCATTTTGCTAGACCTGATGAACATTCCGATGACATTGGAGATATATCAAATATCGAACAAGTCATTGACACAGATGAAGTGCATGAAAGTATTTCCAATGAAGATATTTTATTGGGAAATGATATATTAAATTATTTTTAAAAGTATGCATTTTAAAATAAAAGTAAACTACATTTTAATAAAAAGTATTGTTAAGCATTTGCTTATTTAATTAATTAAGGAATTAAATAATGTGAGACATTTAGTTGAACTATAAAAACATAAACATAAAAAACTTTATTTCATTAAGTAGTTTAAAAACAGAAACAAAAATAACATTGCCAAATTTTGAAATTTAGTCAAGTTGAAAAATCACAAATTTATGACTATTATATATAGTCATAAATTTGTGATTTTTGATTAATAAATAAAAAATAGAACATTCGTGGTTAGGTACTTATATATGCACATATTCACATACATATGTATGTCATTGTCTAAACTCCCCATACAGCCATAATTTTTGAAATTTGATGAAACCTATGAAAAAGGTTAAAAAATAAATTATGCGAACAGGTAGGCTGCTAATAAATGAATTTATACATGTATAAAATAAATAAAAAAAATTCAAGTGGTTGGAGCCGGTATCTTGCTTGAACATTCAGTAATTTTCGGTATTAAGTCGGCAAGTGCGGCAGTTGACATTAAGGTTTAAAATGCAATGTAGTTATTCGTGGTAAATGCTTTAGTTTCCTTAAGAGTTAATGTTGGTTGTTATTATAACAACATAGTTGACCATATTCAGATGCCATTCTTTGCCGTCTTGGTACATAAAATCACTGAATGTTCAAGCAAGATGACGGCCCCAACCACTTGAATTTTTTCATATTTCATAGTAACAAGAGTATTTGTATAATTCATTTTTTAAACTTGGAGGTTTCATGAAACTATGCTGTATGGAAAGTGTAGCTCTTAACTGTATGTATGATATGGTGCTTCATTACTTTTTTATTGACTGAATTCCATCAGCAATCTTTTTTAAATAAACTAGCTCTTCCCTCTTCAAAGTAACATAGTTTTCATAAAATGATTTTTGCAGGTCTATCTGTTGTTGCAACATATTTGAGTTTCCTCTTTTTATATCATCCAACAAATCGTTTTCACTAATGGATGATGTAGAAACTGTTGGGGATAAAACTTCCACAGGTTCTATAACACCAAACGTTTTTATATTTGGTATCCCGGAGACGGCTGTGTCATAACCTAATAGTTCTGACACAGCGTCCTCTAAATCATTCAATGGAATTGTTTTATTCGGACCACCACCCGTGCCTTCCATTTGTTGCTTGTTCGTTGCCATTTTTCGCTTTGTATTAGCTTTATAGCATAGACAGACGGCAGCGTTAATTTGCATTAACTGCCTTAATTCAAATTAACTTGTGAATTATCCCCATGCCAATGCGCATTTGATTTGAAGTAAATGCACTAAATGAAAGTGAATTAATACTGAATTTACCTATTTCAATATGGCAGCACCGTCAACAATCAATCAAATACTGGTTGATGAGTGAATTAGATACAGACTGCTTGAAAAGGTGTGCGACTTGGCTACGAGTACATTCAGTTAATGGGGTTTGTTTTGGATAAAACAAATCATCGGTTGGTTATTGGTTTGCTGTAATAATAATGTATTTTGAATATCCTGTACCGCAAACCAATAACTAACCGACGATTTACTTAATGCAAATACTGTCGTCTGTCAGGGTAAATTTTTAATTCACATTAGTTAGCTTTTAATGCAAATTAACGCTGTCGTCTGTCTACGCTATTATAGTCTCTCCATACCTGCAATAACTTTTTTGTTAGTACACCTTTGTTGCAAATTAAATTGCTTATATTTCACCTTTTTCCATCCTGGAACGTCCCTTATTGGAACACTCGTTGAATTGAGCTTTTGGGTCAGCTCCTCCCATAATCTATTTTGCTCCTCCGGCCTTTGTTGGCTGGCTCCTCTACCAATATCGGGGTGCATCATCATGAAGTCAACCATCACGCGAAATTGTTGTGGCGATGTTTGTTTTTAGACCTGTACACAAATAAACAAATGAGTTTAATTTCGCAAAGATTTTAAATACTATTTATGTTCTTACATTTCTTTTGTTTATTTTTAATTTAACTTTGTAGCTTCAATTTCTTTTCAGACTTTTGTAATACGCGGTATAATGAACGATGAAAGAAAATGTTAAGTAAATGTGGTGAGAATGTATTTTAGAATACATGAAATGTGAAAGAAACATGTGTTTGCTTGTAATCACATCTCTAGCGTATAATAGAATAGCAAAATGTAGAAACGGCGCGTATATGTGGTGAAGGTGACTTTCCGAATAACCCTGATTATTATATGTAAGTAACGATTGTTGTTAATAAAAAATTATGTATCACAAAAACAATTTTGTAATGATAAGTTTCTAAAGTTGTTGTTTTTATATTTTTTCTGTTACACAAGGTTACCAGATTACTGCTTGTGAAATATTTTTTGTGCTAATAACGTTGCACAAGAGAACATTTTTTCTTAATTTGTATTGAATTAGCACTGGTTACTCTTTTCTTTAACTGTTCGCTCTCAACGTGTGAGTTGTTAGTGGCAATTATCTGGGCGCAACATCTTTAATTTTTGTTCGTTTCCAAAGACGTCTTTGGTCGTTGAAAGGCGTGAAATATATATATATATCTTTTTTCTTCCCAACTATTTATATTATTTGAATATAATAGCTTTTGGGTATCAAGATGGTAAAATCAGATAATCTGCTGAAATTTGAGAAGTATGCTGGACTTTTTCTTGAGTTTGAGAAAGACTTTAACGAAACTCACAGAAATAACCCGACATCCTTTACAATTGAACTTGCGAGAGAAGAGTTGAAGACTTTATGGGAAAAGGTTAAAGCGAGTGGGAATGTTGATTCGGAAGAGGATATCGAACTAACGTGAGTAGTCATATACTTTCGTCCACTCAACTTGTAATTAATTCAAATGAGGCATCAACTTCTTCGAATAGTCATCATATTAGACTATCGCCATGCACGACTGAACCTTTTTACGGTGATTATCAGTCATGGCCAACTTTTAGGGATATGTTTGTAGCACTATATATAAACGGTACCTCATTGACTGCAGTTGAAAAATTATTTTACCTTAGGCAAAACACTCGAGATGAGGCTTTAGAGATTGTCATAAAATTTCCCCTCACTAATGAAGGGTTTGAAACAGCGTGGAAGAATTTGAAAGACCGCTATGAAAATAAAAGGATTTTAGTTAATATTCAACTCAAAATTTTGTTTAGTTTAGTTGAGGTTGAATAAGAATCAGCTGCTGAAATAAAGCGATTACAAAGAGATATCAATAATTGTATTTCGACTCTTCATTTGCATGCAATTGACATTCGAAATTTGGACTCAATTTTTATTTTCCTCTATTCCATTAAATTGCCTGATTTGACATTGTCGTCTTGGGAACAGTCAATACGGGATAAAACTGAAATCCCAAGGTGGGAGAATATGGATAGTCTTCTCACTTCTCGTTTTCAGTCGTTACAAACCATTTTGGATTTTAGAGCAAGCCCCGCAGAGTACATTTCAGCCCAAAGCTCTAGCAAAAACACTTCAATCGGCGGAAATTCTCATCGCAAAAAAGAAAATTATTCAGAAAATGAACGAGGTAATTCTTCTAACCGTAAAATTAGAGCCTATCAGGCAAAGGTAGTGAAAAGAAATTGCCCCTGTTGCTCAAAAGACCACTTATTAAGAACTTGCCCCGCATTTTTAGGATTGAGCCCGGAGGAAAGATTTTCGGTTGTTAAAAGAAACAGTCTATGTATTAACTGCCTTGCTGAAGGTCATAAATTAAGTTCTTGCCAGAGCATTTTTAGTTGTTCGGTGTGCAGAGTGAAACACCATTCTTTATTACATAGAGAGGTTGTAAATGAGAACCAAATTGAAGAACCAAGCACTAGCCAAGCAGCAGCTAATTGTGCTTCTATACAAATCGAGCAGAAAACCTAGTTCGTCGCACCCGAAGATTAGTAAAAAACTAAAACGCTGCCTATGGGGACCTATGTAGTTCGTCTAAGCACTCTACTAGAAGAGGACCTCGTTCGTCCCAAAACTCTGCCAGGGGACCTAGTCCGTCTGATGGTCAGGAGAACGAGAGACACGTTCGTCTCAAGCCTTGGTTCTTGCTCGTTCACGAAACCATAAGTCAAACGCAAGAAGTAAGGAAGTTTGTTGGAGCAAAAGAGACAAGTTTGTTGCTGAACTGCATACATACCATATTTCGGAGATGGTATTATTAAAACCTACTGCAATCGTAAAAATTGTCATCAATCAAAAGTATGCTTTCGAGCGAGTTGTGATCGATCCTGGTTTGAAAAACCATGTGGTGTCTGATGCAGTTGTGCGGCGACTAAGAGCAAAGATAGTGTGTGTAGGAAAAGTTGGAAAATGTTTGATTGTACTCCGCGGAAACCATGACAATAGCGATACAGTTGAAACGTATGCAACAGTTCAAAGAAAGTTTAAAGTGGTTTCACCTTCAAGGTCAATTGATGAAAGAATTGTTGGCGAGTTTTCTGGTCTTTAATTGGCAGATCCCCAATTTTATGTCTCGGTTCCTGTCCAGATAAGACTTGGATGTTATGTTTACACAAAGATAATTAGAAACGGTGTCTCTGGTGGCTCTCTAGGGAAACTATTGGCTCAATTCTCTATTTTTGGCTATTTCATATCCGGATCCTGCGCATCATGAACTGCTTATGAGTGTTGTCATTATTTTTTTGTTCCTTTTTTATATTGTATTGAAATAATTATTAATAGATAAAAACGTTATGTCCCACCTCGTGGATTGTATGGGATGTTTTCGGAATATTTTTTCTTTTATTTATTTACTACTAGATACACAATAAATTGAGCTCAAGTTGTAGTATTGCAAGGCAGTCGGGATGTTCATGTCTGAAGAGGAGTGGTTCCCATTTCTGATCCATAGTTTGATGCCAAATCTACGTAGAGGATTTGACTTCTAGGGTGCTGCAGTAATCAACATTTATCTTTCCTACCCTTTTCTACAAGTACTTCAGATTTGTAAAAAAAAATATAACCACGGCACTTGATCACTTCGCCTTGCACAAAACTTTTTGGTAGTTTTTGCGCTTTGAATTTATAATAATTGAACTATTTTATTTTTTATCAATAAAATTGTAAATTTAAAGCAAAAATATACAACATCGGATTTTTTTTCATTCGATTCGACACATTTGGACGTTCGTTTCTTCTTCCCCTTTTTGATTCATTTGGAAATACCTCTACGGGCACTTGAGGTTAAATTTTCTGAGAAGTCAGCCATTGAAAGCCAACGATATTGAGTCTACACATTAACAACGAGCAAGCGGATTAGGATGTGACTCGAGTTTTGTTAAGTATTTGCCTGCGTATTTTGCAATTTCTTCAATCAGTAGTGGCATATATAAATCACGATGTAAACTGAAATTTTTAATGTACCATGGAGCCGATGTTATCAAACGTAAAATCCTGTTTTGCCTGCGTTGGATGCTCTCGACATTAGAAGCTGAAGCAGTGACCCACAACTGAATTCCGTAGCACCATATTGGCTTCAAAAGCGACTTGTATAGTAAACGTTTGCAGTCTAGGCTGAGTGTTGAATCTAATGTATCAAAATTAATTTAAGTTTCATTTGTGTTAGCTTTGAGTCAATATGTTGTAGAATATGTTCTTTTAGATATCGGGAAGCCTCGTTAGGGTTTTCAAGCATACTTAGGCAAATACAAAACTGGCCCCAGTATGCTCCCCTGTGTCACACCGGATGATATAAATTCGGGCACACTCATGAATTTTCATTCCACAACCATGAGTAGTGTAGTAATGTAGATTTCTAATAAATTCAGAAAATTTATTGGTAGATATGATTTCAATTTTAAAATAAGGCCTTCAGCCACACTTTATCAAATGCCTGCGAAATGTCAATAAACAGAGCAGAACAGTACTTCTTTTCCTCAAATGTTCTTCTTATAAATTGAACCAATCTATGCTTTTGTTCAATGGTGCTCTGCTGAGTTCTAAAACCAAATTGATGGTCTGGGATGTATCCACTTCCAATTGGAATTGGGGACAATTTTGACATGAGCAGTTTCTCGAAAAGTTTTGACATTGTTGAGAGGAGACTTATTGGCTTCTATGATGCAGCTAGGGTTGCCATTCGTACTGATTTTACCAGTACATGTACTGGTTTTTATTCAATGTACTGGTTTATACATAACACCCAAATCAGTACGCAAATGTACTGGTTTTTTAAATTTTGCCTCCAAATAATTTTACTTGTTTACAATTATTAATTTTGATTTGTTATGAATCACCCACTTAATATTCAGCCGTACGTTTTATTTTTGTTTACTCTAAACTTACCATATAATTTGTATTCAAATAAATAGAGATGTCATTAGTGCTTTTCAAAAGAAAATGCTGCTTTTGCGAAAATGAGAAGAGTATAAAAACACTCGCAGGATTGTTTACTTCACATGTCTTCGTTTTGCACAACTGCCAACGTTAACACTTCTCGGTTGTATTCTGTGATTCAAACAAAAAGAAAGAGAACGTATTTTGTTTTCCAACGTTCTGTGTGTTTTTGTTTTTAAATAACTTCGTTGATGTAAGAGAAAACAGTAAACAAAATTCAACCTACACATAATTTTGGTATTGGTAAGTAAATTATCATACTTAAGGTGATAATTTAATTCGGCTTAAAAACATTTTAACAATGGAAAGAAACGAGGATATGACGGAGGATTCTTACGTTGATGAAATTGAAGAAGTTGAAGAAACTAACATCCCTTTAACAAGCCAAGGAAAAAAATGTAAAGAAGAAGTAATAAATTTCAAGACTCATGAAAATCTAAATTTGATTGGATTCTTAAGACGAAAGACGAATCTATTGCAAAATGTGCAGTTTGTTGTTTCACATTTTCTATAGCAAATGGAGGAATAACAGATGTAAAACGGCACATGCAAACAGCTAGACATAAGCGAAATATATCAGGGAGTTTTTTTAATTATTATTTTTCGAACTGTATTTTGTTTCTATATTCTTATGAATAGAACAGGCTAATATTCGTAACGCTTATTAAGCCAAATTACATGTGATAATTATTAATGAACAAATAACATCAAAGTTAGTTGTAAATATTCTGACAACAACACATAGTTGAACGGAACAGCCAGCCGTTTTCGAAGGCCACTAAAATTTCCTCATCAGCGTTCTTCTGTGTTTTGGTCCACTGTGCGTGGTGTCAGTCGATGTAGATGTCTGCCTTATATACGAAACTTTATTGCAAATGGAATATGTGAATTGGTTTGATTGAGTAGATGTAGATGTCTGCCTTATATACGAAACTTTATTGCAAATGGAATATGTGAATTGGTTTGTGTTGTTGTCAGAATATTTACTACTAACTTTGATGTTATTTGTTCATTAATAATTATCACATGTAATTTGGCTTAAAAAGCGTTACGAACATTAGCTTGTTCTATTCATAAGAATATAGATATCAGGGAGTCATCAAAAAACAGTATCGTCATTTCTAATGCAAATACCAAATGTGAATGATGACAATCGCAATAATAGCGCCGCTGCTGAAGCCGCTTTTGCATATCACACAGTAATTCATGGCCACAGCTACGCTTCAGCTGAAGAAAAATGGAAAGAGTTTTTAAACAGTGGAAGGTTTGAGAATATGGAAAACATTTGTAATTTTATATTTTCTATGCCACACTCAAATGCTGATACTGAAAGAATCTTTAACTTAATGTTTTCTCACTAGAGAAAAGAAAGAAACAAATTGTTAGTAGATAATTTGGATGGTGAATTGGTAATCAAAACTAATTTTGGGTACAGTTGTAACGAATTTTATAATTTTTTAAAGACTGAAAGTGGCATGAGACATATTGCTAACAATGTCAAAAAAAATACTTCTAGTGTTTATTTTTTATTTTTATATCATTATTTTTTTAATAACAATTTAAGGAATTGAATTCACATATTGTAAAATGCTTTATATATTTATTATATTTTTTTTATTTTGTTTTTTGTTTATTTTGTTTTGTTATTTTGTTTAGTTTGTTTTTTTCTGAATCTCTTCTATCAGTTGTTTTTTGGTCTTGTATAGATAATTTAATCCATATATTTTTAATGATTAAACAAATATTTTTTTTATTTTTAATAAAAAAAATTTATTTAGGGTATTCTCAAGGTCTCCTATACAGTCACATTTTCATAAGACATAATTTAAAAATCACTCAAAAATTTTTGGTCTTGACGTTAAAAAAATTTCTTGAAATAAATTTTTTTCTCCTATCTATTTTTTTAAAGCATTTTTTCGTTTGAAATTCAAAAACAAAAAATTTTAAGGTTTTAAAATTATAACCTATGACAATGTGGCTAGATAGGAGACCTCGTGAATATCCTCATTATATTGACAATAATTTGTATGAAATTAGAATTTTTGGTGCATTTACAAAAATTGTGCCGGTCAATGACATTACTTTTATATATTTTTAATAATTTGACGTGAAGTTTTTTATATGTATTTTGTTAAGTTCTTGCCTTAAAAAATAGAAAAATGAATTATTTTTAATGCATAATTTTCTTTTTGTTTTAAAAATCGTTTAAAACATGAATTCAATAAAATGTTGGGTCAAAATTTGTGTACTGGTTTTTTGTCGAATGTACTGGTATTTTCCTTACGATGTACTCATTTTTCCAATTTCAAAAATGGCAACCCTAGATGCAGCCTTGGTAAGATCTTTGCCCGGCTTTGGAATCATTTTAACTTTGGCAAGCTTTCAGCTATTTGGATAATACTCCAGTCGTAAAATGGCATTAAAAATGAATAACAGGATTCAAATAGTAATATGAGGCAACTTCATCAGCATCTGGTTACTAATTTCATCAATACCCGGAGCTTTTTTCGGGTTGAGTTCTCCAATTAGTTTTTGTACATCACACGTCTTAAATTTTATGGGTCGAGGGGGTAGCGCAACTACACTCGGCAAATCAACAACACCAGTACATGTGTTTGGGGTAAATACGAATTTTAAATGCTTTGCAAACAAGCTACCTCTTTCCTTGCCCAACTCCCGGTAAAAGTGCGCACAGGTGGTTTAAACTAAACGGGTGTTTTAATCCCTTTAGCAGTTCGCACAAAGAGTAGTTAGATGCTGGTGTGACATCGATATTTTCCATATAGTTTTTAATTGATGCTCTTTTTTCATATGCCAGCAGCTCTTGAGTTTTTTAGTAAACTTTTTAAATTTAATTTTATTTTGGGTGAATTGTGCTGTTGCCATTCCCTTCTAGCTGTTCTTTTTTCATAGACAAGATGCTCAATATCCTCAGAATACATTATATTAAACCCAGTCTGCGGATGGGAGGTAGTGGCATGTTCACCAGCCTGCTGAATATTTTCGTTAAGATTGGCAATGTTAGCTTCAATATCTTCGGGTGTTCTTAACGTAATGTTTTCCGTCCAATGACTACTAAGATATTTTTTGAATCACAGCCAATTACCACGACTAACTATCTTCACATATGAATTAGATAGAGAACTTTTCAATGGGGTACAGATTGTAACGATCGTGGGAGAGTTATCGGACGATAGATCTAGGGAAGCTACAACGTGAATTAATTCCATAAAAATATTTTTCATGACGCCAAAATCTATAACATCCGGAATTTTATGCATGTCAGTAGGCCAGTAAGTGGGCTCCCCACTCGAAATAACGTCCAAGCCCATTTTGGAAATTGTATTGAACAACGCTCGACCTCTGGGTGTAATAATACGCGAACCCCAGAACGTATGCTTAGCATTAAAGTCGCCAGCTGCTACAAAACAAGGGCCGAGAGATTTGTAGAAATCCCCGCATTGATCCTCAGTAATTGAGACACTCGAAGGGGAGTAAATTTATGATATGACAAAATTAGTGCAAAAATTTTAGACACAAATATTCGTTGCTTGTAAATGTTCTTCACAAATGTTGTCAATAATATAATGCTTGAGTCTTGACTTTATTAAAATTGCTGATCCTCCGAAAGATCTTCCTCTTGGGTCCTTTGAATCATATAAATTGTAGCCATTATATTTTAACAGACTTCTGAAAGTCAAATGAGTCTCAGAAACCAACATTATATTAATATTTTTTTCCCTGAGGAAGTATTCAAGTTCATTTTTATGTTTGCGAATGCCGTTTGCGTTCCAGAAACATATTTTTAACGTGTTCATGGCTTATTAACTAATGCTTGTGGTAGAATATTCTGCATTCTTAGCATTTGTTGCATCGTGCTAGTCATATTTGTTGTAAAATTATTTATAGTTAGCACCAGATTCTTAATAGTAGCTTCAACGCGTGGAATTATTTGGAGGTGAAATATTTTGTGTGGGAATAGAACTAGTCTGAGCTGCATCGGCATAGGATACATGTGAACTGACCGGTTGGCTCATTTTAGCAAAAGTGGCGGAATAAGTGTTTGTTGTTTGTGCTGGAGCTAATTTAGGTTTTTGCCCCATAGTCTGTTTAACGAAAGAATATTCAGGGCATTCTCTGTAGTTAGCGGTGTGATTACCTCCACAATTACTACATTTTTTTCTGCTAGATTTTTAGTTTTAAAACAACCAGCAGTACCGTGCAATTCACCGCATATAACACAAACTGAAAGTAAGTTGCAGTAGGTTTTTGTGTGGCCATATTCTTGACAATTATGATACTGTACGGCTCCAGAACGCTTGTGTGGTTCTTCAACTGTTATTTTTCGTTATAAGAGATATTTTAAATTAGCAATTGGATGAGTCAAATTTTTTTAATTTTATATCGTTTGGCTCAAGTTTGACGCGAAATACAGGTTGAGGAATCTTCTCCCTATTTATTATGTTAAATACATTTTTTACCTTAAATTCCTGCAGGATGAGTACATCTCTTATTTCCTCGGGAACAACATAAGAATCTACGTTCTTCAATACGATCTGCAGGCCTTAAGAACTCTTAGGCTGATATGTGTAGAAACTTTTTTTTTAATTGTTTCAAGATCAGCAATAATTTTGCGGAAATCTTTTTTTCATAAATTTGAATTTTCCTTTCATCAATATTACCACATTTTATTGGAACAATGTGAAATTTAGTCTCACCAATGAAAGAGATTACTTTTTTAATAAGGGCGTCTGAATTTTTTTCTCTCAAATAGAATGGTGGCAGTTTGGATGTTTTGTTCATGGATATATCGGGTTTGTTGTTGTCATCTTGCAATATTTGAAAACGGTTTATACGATTGGTAGATTATTCGCTGTTATCCCTAGACATCTTTGGAGCAGATGCAATTTTAGTAGAATTTGGGCTTCATCCGTGCTTTACAATTGTGATGTATCTATCATCTACAAATAGTTTAAATCGCTTCTCCATATTGCAAGACAATACCGACAAGCCCGCTGCCTCATCGCAAAAGTCTTAAGCCACCACCTATCTATCTGAGACAATAAAATTCTAACGCGCTTTTAAGAAAACTACTGTCGACCATTGGAGAAAATACTTTTCACATTATTCCATTTAAACGAGGTAATATTGATGAAACTAAAATCCAAATATATGATGAAAAAGATATCCAAAAAATTGTCAGTGGATTTGAAAAAATAAAACAAAGTTTTACACATACCAACTTAAGAGTATTAAAGGGCATAGATTCATATGTTGAGCCCGAAGAAGTAAAATGTGCACTTATCGACCAAGGCTTTAAGATAAAAACTGTTACCAATATAATTAATAGAGAGAAGATTCCCCAACCCCTATTTCGTGTTGAACTGGAGCCGAATGATATACAGTTAAAAAAAATGAGACGCACCCAATTTATAGTCTAAAATACCTTTTACACCGAAAAATCACAGTGGAAGAGCCACGTAAGCGTTCAGGTCCCCTACAGTGCCATAATTGCCAAGAATATGGCCACACAAAAACCTACTGCAAATTACCTACAGTTTGTGTTATCTGCGGTGAATTGCATGGTACTGCTAACTGTACCAAGCCAAAAGTACAAGCTGGAAAAAAATTCAGTAATTGTGGAGAAAATCACACCGCTAATTACAGAGGATGCCGTGTATATTCTTTCGTTAAACAGGCTATGGGTCAAAAATCTAAATTAGCTCCAGTTCAATCAGCAAATGCTTACTCCGCCACTCTGCCTCAAACTAGCCAACTAGTTAATTCACGTGTATCGTATGCCGATGCTGCTAAGACTAGTTCTATTCCCACACAAAATGTTCCACCGCCAATTAATTCAACGAATGCAAACTCTAGCTTTAACTTTAGTCGTCTTGAAGCTACTATTGAGAATCTGGTGCTAACTATAAACAACTTTACAACAAATATGACTAGCATGATGCAAGAAATGCTGAGAATGCAGAATACTCTGCTTCAAGCATTAGTCAACAAACCATGAACACGTTAAAACTATGTTTCTGGAACGCAAACGGCATTCGCCAACATAAAAATGAACTTGAGCACTTCCTCACGGAAAAAAATATTGATATAATGATGGTCTCTGAGACTCACTTGACTTCGAGAAGCTGCTTTAAAATAAATGGTTACACTCTATATGATTCAAAGGACCCGAGAGGGAGAGCATGCGGTGGATCAGCAATTATAATTAAGTCAAGACTCAAGCATTATATCCTTGGGAACGTTAGTGAAGAATATATGCAAGCTACGAATATTTTCGTAGAAAATTTTTGTGCGAACTTCGTGATATCATCAATTTACTCACCTCCCAGATTTTTAGTTACCGAGGATCAGTATGAGAAGTTCTACAAATCGCTTGGATCTTGTTTCGTGGCAGCTGGTGACTACAATGCAAAACATACGTACTGGGGCTCGCGTCTTGTTACACCTGGAGGTAGAGCGTTGTTTAATACAATTTCAAAAATGGGCTTAGATGTCATTTCGAGTAGGGAGCCTACTTACTGGCCTACTGACGTAAGAAAAATTCCAGATGTTATAGATTTTGGCGTCACGAAAAATATCCATAGGGACTTAATTCACGTAGAGGGCTCTGTAGATCTGTCCTCCGATCACTCTCCCACAATAGTTACAATTTTCAACCCACTAAGGAGTGATTTAACTAACTCATATGCGAAAACGATTAACAGGGTCAACTGGCTAGGATTCAAAAAATATATTAGTAGTCACTGCGTAGAAAACATTCAGCTAAGATCACCTGATGATATTGAATTTAATATTGCCAATCTTAACGAATATATTAAACAGGCTGCTGAACATGCCACTACTTCCTATCCGCAGACTGGCTTTAATAGAATTTATTCTACGGAAATTGAACGTCTTGTATGTGAAAAAAGGAGAGCTAGAAGAGAATGGCAACAACACCGATCACCCCTAAATAAAATCAGACTTAAAGAATGTACTAAACGACTCAAAGAGCTGCTATCGTCGGAAAAGACTGCATTACTGGAAAAGTATTTAGAAGGTCTTGATGTAACGTCAACATCTAATTACTCTTTATGACGCGCTACTAGAAATCTTAAAAGACCCGTTGATCTCCAATCACCATTGCGTACTTCGACTGGAGGCTGGGCAAGAAGCGATAGTGAGAAAGGTAACTTATTTTCTGAGCATTTAAAATCTGTATTCACTCCCAATTCATGTACGGGTGCTGCCGATTTACCGAGTGTAGTCTCTCTACCCCCTCGTCCCTTAAGGTTTAAGATGCGTGAAAAAATAGTTGCTGAACTCGACCCTAAGAAAGCTCCAGGTATTGATGGCATTAGTAACAAGATGCTGATGAACTTGCCTCATATTGCAATAAGAATTTTGCTATTTATTTTTAATGCCATTTTACGAATGCAGTATTTTCCACATAACTGGAAACTTGCCAAGATTAAAATGATTCCAAAGCCAGACAAAGATCTTACCAAGGCTGAGTCATATAGGCCTATAAGCTTACTTTCAACAATTTCAAAGCTTTTCGAAAAGCTGCTCATGACTAAATTGTCCACAATTTTAGCTGATACTGGGTGCATCCCGGACCATCAATTTGGCTTTAGAAGTCAGCATAGCACTATTGAGAAAACGCATAGATTGGTTCAAATTATAAGGAGGACTTTTGAAGAAAAGAAGTATTGTTCTGCCCTTTTTATTGATGTTTCTCAGGCATTTGACAAAGTATGGCAAAAAGGCTTAGTTTTAAAATTGAAGACATACCTACCAATAAATATACAAAAGCTTTTGGAAAGTTATATTGTTGATAGGACATTTACCGTTGTGGAAGGAGACTTCATGAGTGTACCCGAATCTATATCTTCTGGTGTGCCACAGGGTAGTATTCTGGGGCCAGTCTTGTATCTAATATATACTTGTGATATGCCTGTGAGCAATAACATCCACACTTCTACATTTGCCGATGATACAGCCTGTTTGAGTATTCACAAAAATCCTGATGAGGCATCCCGCAATCTCCAAGCACACATTACCCAGCTTGAAATATGGTTGAACTTATGGAGAATTAAAGTCAATGAACAAAAGTGTGTTCATATAACGTTTACCCTAAGAAAAGATACCTGTTCCCCCATTCGAATCAACAATCAAAATATTCCTCAACATTCTCAAGTCAAATGCCTTGGCATACACCTTGATCGAAGGCTTACATGGAAATATCATATTGACTCTAAGTTAACCCAAATGAAACTTAAATTGACTCAAATATATTGGTTAATTGGCAGAAATTCAACACTCAGCCTAGACTGCAAACTTTTGATATACAAGTCGCTTTTGAAGCCAATATGGTACTATGGAATTCAGCTGTGGGGCACTGCTTCAGCTTCAAATGTCGAGAGAATCCAACGAAGGCAAAACAAAATTTTACGTTTGATAACATCTGCTCCATGGTACGTTAAAAATTCAAATATTCATCGTGATTTAAATATGCCACTAGTGAGTGAAGAAATTGCAAAATACGCAGGCAAATATTTAACTAAACTCGAGTCACATCCTAATCCGCTTGCCCGTAATATTTTGAGCTTTACTGGACACATCCGCTTAAAAAAAAGGGACACAAGGGCTCTTATACCCAACACTCCAGATGGGACTGCTTAAAAATACTTCTTTTTGATTATCACTACTTATGTATTATTTATAACTATCACTAAGCTTATGTCCGATATTGGTCGGGCCTAAGAATTATATTTAGATTTAAGATTTGATTACTTATTGTTAGTTCATTTTTGAAGATACAATAAATAAATATGCATATGAAAAAAAAAAAAAAATAATTTTTCAAACTTGGAATGAAAAATATTCGGCTTCGGCTGATCGGCCGATTTTTGCCGCAGGCCGAATGTTGACCGATTACCAATTTTTGGCCGAAGGCCGAAGCTGATTAATCGGTCGAATACTAATATAGACCTAAGATTTGATTACTTATTGTTAGATCATTTATTTTTGAAGATACAATAAATAAATATTTTGTAGTAAAAAAAAATCTTTTCATTCCCACTTGGACCTTGTGTTTTGGGCTACTCTTATCTTCAGTGACAACTTGGTTAATTGATGACCAGGAGCCCGGAGCGGATGATATCGCTGAGTTAAATGTAGACGTACTAGGCAACGGTAATTGCAACGATTCACTAGTTGGCATTGGACAAAGCTAAGTTGATCGCTGACGAAACTGTGGTTTTGCCGTTATTTTTATTAAGAGTTTCAGAACTCACAGTATAATCAGGTTTTTATTTTTATTGTTATCATTGAGAGCATCAGAATTCACAGTAATATAGGCATTTCTGCCGTTATAACTCAATTCACAATTATTTGTTTTCGAGTTACTCATATAGAGTATTCCTCAAAGGCACTTTGTTTGTGTTTTTTTTTGTTTGTGTACGGTTTTTTTGTTTGTGTTATTTTCACTATTATTTGTTTTCGAGGTACTCATAGAGAGTATTCCTCAAGGGTACTTTGTGTGATTTGTATTTGACGGTCTTTTTTTGTGATTGTTATTTCTATATGTATAAATATTAGCAAAGCAAAAAAAAAAAACTTATTTATCAAAGTTAATATGTACTACGAACAATTTTTTGTATGATTTTTTTATTGTTTATGTGAGAAAAATTCCACTATTACGTCTGTTCACTATGAAGGTACAATGAGAAAAAAATGTGTTTGAATTTTACAAGTACAGCTAACGCGTAAAAACAACTGATAACACATTTTAAAACAACATCCGGTGTATAAACATTTTTTTTGCGTTAAAACAAAACAACTGATAAGAATATATTTAATGCTCTTTAAAAAAATGTGTTTGAATTTCACAACTACAGCTAACGCGTAAAAACATTTGATAACACATTTTAAAATCACATCCGGTGTATAAACAATTTGTTTATGCGTTGAAACAAAACAATTCATAAGAATATATTTAATGCTCCTTAAAAAATGTGGTTGAATTTCACAACAACAGCTAACGTTAAAATTTAAATATAAATAGAACGTTCAAAAAATAAATGTTTATCATTCTTGAAAAGAAAATCAAAGCTAACTAACATTGTAGCGTGTTCTAACTATCACTACGACTAACATTGCGTAATAAGCATTTAAAGTCAATATACATAACATCCAATGGCATTGAAATTATTTTTGCGCTGGACATTTGACACTCATGCAAATGCATTCGACAGACTGCAACGTAAATATGTATTTTGTACAAATGATATTTGACACTCACCAGTCTGATCGAAGGCCGCAGCAAAATGCACTTGAATGAATCAAAATTAATAACCACATGTGTTTATATAATAGATATAAACAATACAAAATCCATGCTTTCCAAATTTTTTATGAGACACACGCCTCACGCCTACCGTGGGTAATCTAAAAGGAACAATTTGCTTATTAAGCATATACCTTTTCTTTTTCTCTTATGTTAAGATAGGTTAAGCTTTATTCTCATAAGTAGTATATAAGCCAATACAATTTTGTTTTTAAATTAATGAATAAACAACTTTCTTGTGAGCTCCTTACTGAGCTCTAATAATAAAAGAATTAGTTTACTTCATTAAAGGCATTCATCTGCCTTCAACTATTTTGAGCCAGTGGCGTTTATTAGCGCCGGCACCCTCGGGCAGGTAGACAGTAGGGAATTTTTAAATTACTACAAGCTTAATTATTACAACATTATTCAACAACAACAAAAAATAAAGAATAAATAAAAATGGCCGGTTTTATTTGCACATTCTTCGGAAAAGTTTACAATTTAAATGCATCATTAAAGCGTCATATCACATCACATCACGATCTTCATCATTAAAGTGTGCAACATGTAACATCCAATTTACGAACCGTAAAGAGTTCGTAACACAATCTTATTTAATAGAACACGTTGAAAATGTAAATGAGGTAAACACTGCAATTACACATGTCACTAGTGGCATGCAATTGTTGGATACGTATTATCTCTTGCCATTTGCTTGGCTGTTTACACATGCAATTGCAAGTTCATTTTAAAAATCTCGGCTAAGAGAACATTTGTATACTTCTCAAGTAAAAAATTTCTCCCATTTCGTTTATAGAGTTACCGAGTTCATCATATAAACACATGTTTAGGGACATGGTTAACATTTATTATTATAAGTATTATTTTTATAGTATTAATGCTCTATAACACTGTGCTACAAAAGTTGAGAAAAAAAATATTCAGGGATTCTAATGTACCAATTCTATTTTGTTGGAGTCCATGGATGACGAAAATACCGTTGGTTTTTTTAGGTCACTTCATAAAGTGATTTTATAACGGTAAATGTAGTGAAAAACGGGGTTTCTTAGCTTTTCAGTTTTAAACAGTTGTAACTTCTTTGTTTCCCAACGGATTTCTTTTAACTTTTCGTTGGTGAAAAGAATCGAATATTATCTTTCAATAAAGATATATTTTTTGTAAATCGACTAAGAAATGGCGAAGTTACAGTCGTTGAAGTGTACAAAAAACCAATTAAAAAAGTATTCTTTTGTTTTCCTCAGGCTATAAGTTGCTTATGAGTTACAAAAGAATACTTTTTAATGGATTTTTTGTACACTTTAACGACTGTAACTTAGCCATTTCTTAGTCGATTTACAAAAACTATATCTTTATTGAAAGATAATATTCGATTCTTTTCACCAACGAAAAGTTAAAAGAAATCCGTTGGGAAACAAAGAAGTTACAACTGAAAATCTAAGAAACCCCGTTTTTCACTACATTTACCGTTATAAAATCAGTTTATGAAGTGACCTAAAAAAACCAACGGTATTTTCGTCATCCATGGACTCCAACAAAATAGAATTGGTACATTAGAATCCCTGAATATTTTTTGTGTATCACAGTGTAATTAACAAACTTACATTTTTTATGCACAGTACAATAAATAAAACACAATAATACGTATAAAAGGTTAAAACGTTAAATTAAAAATCACATTAATCGAATAAATGTGCATCAAATGCTTAACACGGTAACACTTTTCTTCGTTTTGACAAGCATGCAACTGCCAAATTTTCGCTGGCATGCAAATTTTGCTGCCACTGGAGCTGGCATTGCGAAAAATTTGAGTGTGTTTGTGAAAAATCGTGAGTGTATTGAGTTTTTCGAAATGGTATGTTATATGTATTGTCGTGCATGTAAAACGGAAATTAAAAAAACAATGTGGCAATATCATTTGCGAACAAACATAAAATTAATAGTGCTGAGCCAATGAATAATGATAATATGAAACGGATAAGTTCATCTTTTAAAAATCGATTAGCAACGTACATAATTCAAAATGATAATAAGGATAACTTAATCCCCAAAGTGTTTTTAAATGATATAAAGAAAAAAGTTGTAAAATTATTAAGAGATTCACTACAACAACATTGTAACATAAAATAAAGTTACGTATATAAGGCAGACATCTACATCAACTGACACCACACACAGTGGACCAAAACACAGAAGAACGCTGATGAGGAAGGTTTAGTGGCCTTCGAAAACGGCTGGCTGTTCCGTTCAACTATGTGTTGTTGTCAGAATATTTACAACTAACTTTGATGTTATTTGTTCATTAATAATTATCACATGTAATTTGGCTTAAAAAGCGTTACGAACTTTAGCCTATTCAATTCATAAGAATATAGAAACAAATACAGTTCGAAAAATAATAATTAAATTAAATAAAATTTAACTTTGAACTGTTTTGTAAGTATGTATTAATAAAAGAAGAAGATGATTCATGCAGTGTGGATATAAAATCACATCAAACAAAAATGAGCATTTTATCCTCGTCAACTGATGATGGTGAAATTGAAAACAGTTATATCCTTCACGGCGACACTTAGTTAAAGAAATTAGTGAATTTCAATAACGGGATAGTGGATGGTCATTAATTGAAATTTCTCATCTTGAAATTAATATCAATCAGTATAAATGCTTGAAGGGGTCTCAATATATATGCTTACCACCTAACATTAAAAAAACATTCATGTATCAATGTAAAAACCAAGGATGAATATTGTTTTAAGTGGGCCATAATAGCGGCTCTATATCCAATCGCTCATGAACAGCATCCAACGACATGTTCATCATATTATATTAATAACACACAATATGAAATTATAGTTCTAGAAAATAGTTTAATTCTAACTTTTACAAGATTGGATTTTCCGTTAGCTGTAAATAAAATAAAGGTGTTTGAGTTGAATAATCTGAATATCATCATATATGTGTTTGGTTTGGAAGGGAAAAACATAGTGGGTCCATATTACCCAAGAAGAAAAATCAACTCACATAAACTTGCTCTTACTGGAAAAACGATTTCACTACGTGTGGATTAAAAATATTTCGAAGTAAGTTAATCTACATCTGGAATCTGATATATAGATATAAATTAAAAAATAATAGGAAGTCAACTAACAAAAAAAATCATAAATATATTTTATATGTATGCAACAGCTGCTTGATACACTTCCACAGCACTGAAAAGTTAATGGGATATATTTATACATATAGATATTTATTTATTTATTTTTTGTTAGGTACAGATTACTGATGGTTTTAGAAGAGTAATAGCGTAGACAGACGACAGCGTTAATTTGCATTAAAAGCTAACTAATGTGAATTAAAAATTTACCCTGACAGACGACAGTATTTGCAGTAAGTAAATCGTCGGTTAGTTATTGGTATGCGGTACAGGATATTCAAAATACATTATTATTGCAGCAAACCAATAACCAACCGATGATTTGTTTTATCCAAAACAAACCCCATTAACTGAATGTACTCGTAGCCAAGTCGCACACCTTTTCAAGCAGTCCGTATCTAATTCACTCATCAACCAGTATTTGATTGATTGTTGACGGTGCTGCCATATTGAAATAGGTAAATTCAGTATTAATTCACTTTCATTTATAGCATAGACAGACGGCAGCGTTAATTTGCATTAACTGCCTTAATTCAAATTAACTTGTGAATTATCCCCATGCCAATGCGCATTTGATTTGAAGTAAATGCACTAAATGAAAGTGAATTAATACTGAATTTACCTATTTCAATATGGCAACACCGTCAACAATCAATCAAATACTGGTTGATGAGTGAATTAGATACGGACTGCTTGAAAAGGTGTGCGACTTGGCTACGAGTACATTCAGTTAATGGGGTTTGTTTTGGATAAAACAAATCATCGGTTGGTTATTGGTTTGCTGCAATAATAATGTATTTTGAATATCCTGTACCGCAAACCAATAACTAACCGACGATTTACTTAATGCAAATACTGTCGTCTGTCAGGGTAAATTTTTAATTCACATTAGTTAGCTTTTAATGCAAATTAACGCTGTCGTCTGTCTACGCTATTAGTGCATTTACTTCAAATCAAATGCGCATTGGCATGGGGATAATTCACAAGTTAATTTGAATTAAGGCAGTTAATGCAAATTAACGCTGCCGTCTGTCTATGCTATTAGGAGGTATGTCTGTTAATAAATTTGGTCATAGCTCAAGCGATATTATTAAAACCGAAAAAGGAAAAAGAAAAATTCGTCAAGTGGTTGGAATTCTCTTGGATAAAAATAACAATATCGACGTGCAAAATAAAAGGATTACTAATATTTCGTTTCCTTCACAAGAAAAATACGCTATTAATAAACATTACTTACTTGGGAGCCACACGTTAAATTTTTGCCTTTCAATTCCATTAAATTTTCAATACACCCACACACTCAAACTTTTTGAATTGAAAACTATATTGCTTTCAAATTCACCTATCCATTTAAAGGGCAATTTAGTTTTTAATTTGAACGGATGGTCAGAACACACAATGATTGAAGCTACAAAATTTGAGTTGTTTCGACGTCGGTGGCATTTAAAAAATGAAGTTGATTATCAATTTGTGCAACAGCTATCAATTTCAAGGAATTTTGACAAACAGTATATGTGATGAAATTGAAAGCTATTGAACGTGTGGCTGCAGCGTTAGGAACGGAAATCAGTCAATTACAACAAAATTTAATAACTTTATCAAAACAGCAGCTTAAAAAACTTGATGAGAAAATTGAGATTAATAATAAAACACTTCAAGAGAAATGTCATTAAAAATTTATTTCGATGAACAAATGACAAAATTTTGAGAAAAAATATTTTTAAAAATTGAGGAATTGCGAGAAAAATTTTATGGATTAGAGAATCTTGCTTTTAATTCAATAATTGAAATAAAAATCTCAAGCAAAGTAACTCCAGCAAAAAATAAAATTAAAGTAAGATATTAATATAAAATTATTTTTAATCAGATAATAAAATATTGCAAAATAAAATTTTGAATACAAATGTATATTATAACTTTTTACTAAAATTTAAATGGGTTTATTTCATTGACAAGGGTAAATATTTTAATTACACTCATGTATCAGGCATTTCAATATTGAACTTTATTTTTTTTTTTTTTTTTAATGCATGATTTTTATTTATTGTATCTTCATATATGAACTAACAATAAGTATTCAAATCTTAAATCTAAAAATATAATTAGGCCCGACCAGTGTCGGACATAAGCTTAGTAATAGTTATATATAATACATAAGTAGTGATAGTCAAAAGGAAAAAAATAAAGTATTTTCAAGAAGTCCCATCTGGAGTGCTATGAATAAGAGCCCATGTGTCCCTCTTTTTTAGGCGGATGTGTCCAGTAAAGTTCAAAATATTACGGGCAAGCGGATTAGGATGTGACTCGAGTTTTGTTAAATATTTGCCAGCGTATTTTGCAATTTCTTCAGTCACTAGTGGCATATTTAAATCGCGATGTATATTTGAATTTTTTATATACCATTAAGACAATGTTATTAACCGTAAAATTTTGTTTTGCCTTCGTTGGATTCTCTCGACATTAGAAGCTGAAGCAGTGCCCCATAACTGTATTCCGTAGCACCATATTGGTTTCAAAATCGACTTGTATATTAAAAGTTTACAATCTAGACTGAGTGTTGAATTTCTACCAATCAGCCAATGTATCTGAGTTAATTTCAATTTCATTTGTGTTAGCTTTGAGTCAATATGGGGCTTCCATGTAAGCCGTCGATCAAGGTGTATACCAAGGTATTTTACGTGTGAATGTTGAAGAACAACTTGATTGTTGATTCGAATTGGCGAACAAGTATCTCTTCGCAGGGTAAATGTTACCTGGACACACTTTTGCTCGTTTACTTTGATTCTCCATAAATTTAACCATAGTTCCAGTTGTGTAATATAATCTTGTAGATATCGGGAAGCCTCGTGAGGGTTTTCGTGCATACTAAGGCAGGCTGTATCATCGGCAAACGTAGATGTATGGATATTGCTGCTCAAAGGCATATCACATGTGTAAATCAAATACAAAACTGGCCCCAGTATGCTCCCCTGTGGCACACCGGATGATATAGATTCGGGCACACTCATGAAGTCTCCTTCCACAACCGTAAACTTCTGGGTAGTAATATAACTTTCTAATAGCTTCAGAAAATTTATTGGTAAATATGATTTCAATTTTAAAATAAGACCTTCATGCCACACTTTATCAAATGCCTGAGAAACGTCGATAAACAGCGCAGAACAATACTTCTTTTCTTCAAATGTTCTTCTTATAAATTGAACCAATCTATGAGTTTGTTCGACGGTGCTATGCTGACTTCTAAAACCAAATTGATGGTCTGGTATGCACCCACTACTAACTAGAATTGGAGACAATTTTGTCATGAGCAGTTTTTCGAAAAGTTTTGACATTGTTGATAGCAGACTTATTGGCCTGTATGACTCAGCCTTGGTAAGGTCTTTGCCCGGCTTTGGAATCATTTTAACTTTGGCAAGCTTCCAGCTATTTGGATAATACTTCAGTCATAAAATGGCGTTAAAAATAAATAACAGGATTCTAATTGCAATACGAGGCAACTTTATTAGCATCTGGTTACTAATTCCATCAATACCCGGAGCTTTCTTCGGGTTAAGTTCAGCAATTACTTTTTGTACATCACACGTTCTAAATTTTATGGGTCGAGGGGGTAGCGCCACTACATTCGGCAAATCAATAACACCAGTACACCAGTTAGGGGTGCACTCTTTAAATCTGATTTTATGTTGGGGCGATCTGTGCTGTTGCCATTCCCTTCTAGCTCTTCTTTTTTCACTTACAAGACGTTCAATATCCGTAGAATAAATTCTATTAAATCCAGTCTGCGGGTAGGAGGTAGTCGCGTGTTCAGCAGCCTGTTTTATATTTTTGATAAGATTGCCAATGTTAAATTCAATATCTTCGGATGTTCTTAGCGTAATGTTTTCCGTACTCATTGTACTGAGATATTTTCTGAACCCCAGCCAATTAACACGGTTGATCGTCTTCACATACGGGTGAGGTAAGTCACTACTTAGTGGGCTACAAATTGTAACGATCGTGGGAGAGTGATCGGAGGAAAGATCTTGAGACGCTTCAACATGAACTAATTCCCTAGAAATATTTTTCATGACTCCAAAATCTATAACATCCGGAATTTTTTGTATGTCCGTAGGCCAGTAAGTGGGCTCCCCACTCGAAATGACGTCCAAGCCCATTTTTGAAATTGTGTTGAACAATGCCCGACCTCTAGGTGTAATAAGACGCGAACCCCAGAACGTATGTTTTGCATTGTAGTCGCCAGTTGCTACGAAGCAAGGGCCAAGGGATTTGTAGAAATCCTCGTATTGGTCCTCAGCAATTGCGAACCTAGGAGGGGAGTAAATTGATGATATGACAAAATTAGTGCAAAAATTTTCGATACAAATATTCGTTGCTTGTAAATGTTCTTCGCAAATGTTGTCAATAATATAATGCTTGAGTCTTGACTTTATTAAAATTGCTGATCCACCGCATGCTCTTCCTCTCGGGTCCTTTGAATCATATAAGGTGTACCCATAAATTTTAAAAAGGCTTCTCGAAGTCAAATGAGTCTCAGAGACCAACATTATATCAATATTTTTTTCCGTGAAGAAGTGCTCAAGTTCATTTTTATGTTGGCGAATGCCGTTTGCGTTCCAGAAACATATTGTTAACGTGTTCATGGCTTATTAAGTATTGCTTGAAGCAGAGTATTCTGCATTCGCAACATTTCTTGCATCATGCTAGTCATATTTGTTGTAAAATTGTTTATAGTTTGCACCAGATTTTCAATAGTAGCTTCAAGGCGATTAAAATTAAAGCCTGAGTTTGTATTTATTGAAGTATTTGGCCGTGAAACATTTTGTGTGGCAATAGAGCTTGTTTTTGCAGCATCGGCATACGATACACGTGAATTAACTGGTTGGCTCACTTGGGCAAGAGTGGCGGAGTAAGTGTTTGCTGTTTGTGCTGGAGCTACTTTAGGTTTTTGCCCCATAGTTTTTTTAACGAAAGAATATACAGGACAACCTCTGTAGTTAGCAGTGTGATTTTCTCCACAATTACTGCATTTTTTGTTACTTTGATCTTTCGGTTTATTGCAACTAGCAGTACCGTGCAATTCACCGCAAATAACACAAACTGTAGGTAATTTGCAGTAAGTTTTTGTGTGGCCATATTCTTGACAATTATGGCACTGTACGGGTCCAGAACGCTTGTGTGGTTCTTCAACTGTTATTTTTCGGTATAAAAGATATTTTAAATTATAAATTAGGTGCGTCTCATTTTTTCTCAATTTTATATCATTCGGCTCAAGTTCAACGCGAAATAGAGGCTGGGGGATCTTCTCCCTATTTATTATATTTGAAACATTTTTTACCTTGAATCCCTGGAGGACGAGTGCGTCTTTTATTTCTTCGGGAACAACATAAGAATCTATGCCCTTCAATACGATCTGCAGGCCTTTAGCACTCTTGAGCTGGTATGTGTAGAAACCTGTTTTATTTTTTTCAAATTCAGAAACCATTTTACGGAAATCTGTTTCATCATAAACTTGAATTTTCGTTTCATCGATATTGCCACGTTTTATTGGAACAATGTGAAATTTTTTCTCACCAATGACCGAAATTAATTTCTTAATAAGAGCGTTTGAATTTTTTTCTCTCAAATATATTGGTGGAGGCTTGGAGGTTTTTTTCTCAGATATATCAGGTGTGTCGTTGTCATCTTGCAATATTTGAAAACGATTAGTGGAGGATGCGCTATTATCCCTAGATACCTTTGAAGCAGATGCAATCTTAGTAGAATTTGGGCTTCGCCCGCGCTTTCCCACAAATATATATCGGTCCATTCCGACTTGGACCTTGGGTTTTGGGCTACTCTTATTTATATTGACAATTTGGGTAAGTGATGAACACGAGCCTGAATCGGATGATATCGCTGATTTAAAAGACGAAGTAGTAGGCAACTGTAATGTTAACAAATCACTAGTTGGCATTGGACAAAGCGAAGTTGATCGCTGACGAAAAATTGGCTTAGCCGTTAAAAAAAGTCTGTCATCAGGTTTTTTATTTATTTTGTTTATATTAAGAGCATCAGAACTCACAGTAAGTCTATCATCAGATTTTTTATTGTTATCATTAAGATCATCAGAGCTCACAGTAAGATAGGCATTTCTGCCGTTATCACTCACTTCACAATTATTTGTTTTTGAGGTACTCATATAGAGTATTCCTCAAGGGCACTTTGTTAGTGTATTCCTCAAGGGCACTTTGAGTTATTTTGTTTACGGTTGTTTTTGTTTTATTTTTGTTTTAGTTATTACTGTCTATGTAAAAAAAATATTAGCAAAGCAAAAAAAGCTTATTTATCAAAGTTAATGTACAACGAATATTATGTACTACAAATATTTTTTTGTATTGTTTTTTTTATTTAGTATGTATGTAAAAAAAATTCCGCTAATACGTCTGTTCACTATGAAGGTACAACGAGAACTCGGAGAACTTTATAACGCCAGAATTAATATGATTTTATGGTTTGTTTTTGTTTTTTATTCCCATTGCTTTAATATTTTATCTTATCAGTAAAAAGAAACAATTATATTTTTTCTAAAGTGTAAAAATTTTAATTATGTTTATGTGTGCAACTAAATATTTTAATTACAACAATTAGTAATGATTTTGTTAAGCTTAAGCCCAATTTGGGATATTTATTTATTTGTTCATTTAATTACACAGTGGTACAAAATTGAATGAAATAGAAAAACCTAGGACCGGATATTATATTTCTTGTAGGGCTTGTCGAGTAAAACAAGATTCAAATAGTGAAATATGCCGGACACCTCCAAAATCCGGATTTACGGTTAAAACCCGCTTTTTTACCTTTGCGCACTTATAAGCCTGTAACTTTGTTGATAATGATCTGATTTTCAATTTCTTACTAGATTTGGATAGAAGAAACTGAGATCTTTCGAATAATATGTAATTTATTTAAGAAAACTTCAGAAATTTGGGTGTTATTGTTGTTATGGTGTATTTCTATCTTTTACTTTTTACCTGGAGGGTCCCTTGGGAATCGCAAGTATAAGTATTTTTATTAACAACAATTCTAGTTCCTGTAGCTGCTTGCACACTTGCAGACTGTGTCTTTTTATTTTTCTATCCGCTATTTATACAAAATATATATATTTTTTCAATATTTTACTTACAATTAATTTTCTTATGCTTTTTTCAATATTTTACTTACAATTAATTTTCTTGTGCTAACTAGACAATAACTTATTTCATAAGTATTACTTAGCTTTTGACCCAATTACAAAATATCGATATTGCACAATTTGCCAGCGCCAACAAAATAAGAAGTAACTGAGTCAATGAACTAGTTTCTGCTACGTCAACCAATTAGTGCAATGTTTGAATACGAGGGTTGTTCAAGTATGATTCACAACATCCCTCCCCACTCGGCACAAGAAAACATCTAGCTATAGATGTTTTCTAAATATAGTAATTGGATCAAATGCTTAAATCTTAATATAAGAAGTATAAATAAATGTTCCATTATATAAAAAATATATAAGTAAGTGCCTGCGACTCCTAACATACCTCCCCTCTTGGCGGAAAGAAAATGCGCCGCATTTTCTGTTGATGTTTTGATTCTTGACATCTAAGTTAGGTTGACGTGGTTTTGTTTATCCTTATGTTTTGAAATTTGTGGCACCTTTATGTATTCAGTACTTGCTTGTAGTTAAAAAAAAAACAAATCACAAGCATCACGAACTAATGTCTTCGGCTGAGTAAGGGTGTATCAATAAACCAGCATCGCCAATAAAGGTGTTCTCACTTGAGCTGAGATGTGTTAATGGTCAAAGACTACGACTTGTGTAAAAGATGGCCAGTTCATATGTAAAATGACGGCCACCGGTATCACAACGTGAACACCCATCGTGGAACGAATACAATACACTTTTTTAAAAAAATTTTGGATAACAATACGAAGAACTATCTCACTTAGTTTATTGGATTACAAATCCGCATATAAGCTGTTAAGCTGTACTCAAACCGTGTATAGTATTGATGATAGCAACGGAACCAGTATCATCCCACTTCGTGTGGATGGATAGAGAAATGTCAATGCGGTATAGTTGATTTCAAAGGGTTGTAATCTGTACAAGGATTTTTTTTTAAGTGTTGCTGGGCCTTGACTTCCCGGAATAATCTGAAATATATGCTTAATTAGTATAAAACAAGTTAATTATTTATAATATGATGTTATAACTCTTCTATAGCTCTACTAGTTATATTTTTATATATATTGTTACGTTTAAGAATTGATTAAACGTGTGAGTTCTTTTGATTGCTCAAAAATAAAAATAAAGTAACGCACAATTTTTATTTGCAACTGTTTTGCTTTTATTATTTCTTCACTAAGCAAAATTACAAACTGTCTTTACTTAACTATAATGTTATTTTATACCGCACGAGGTCTTAAAACGATGTTGACTCGACTACTTTCTGTTTTGTACTAACTCCTTCCCACACAGGCTGACTCTTTTTATAGTACTTGAAACGGTTCTCGAATGTTCGCTCATAGGTGGCGTAATGACGTGTATTTACTTAGTAAAGCCAAATGGCTGCGTTGCCATCTGTATTGTCATTTACGATCAAACAGTCTTCTAGCAAAATCGGGAAAATTCATGTTGCTGCTTCTAGGCGTTTGTAGAAAATTCGATTGGCCGTTATTTTGAATATCAGAGTACCTTTTTATGTTGGCAATACTGTGTGTTACGGGTAATACAGGGCTGTTACCATATGTGTTCGCACTTTTGAGTATGTGTGTACTATAGGTGTGTCTATCTGTTAATAAGCAGACGCTTGTAGTTGTTGTTGGTTGTTTACGTTTAATTACGTATATAGTTGTTTGCTATAGTGCTTGTATGTAAATACGTGTGTACGTTTAGTTATTTATTTAAATACTTCTGGATATTTCTTTACATTGGCTCTGTTCGAATATTTTTACGTAACACTGCCGCCCACTTAAGCCTATTCGTCCCGAATAGGCACATTATCCGGCTTTCCATAGTTTGCAAGTCGTTCTAAATGTACAATTTTCATTTTTGACCTTGGGCTATTGTGTTTCTGTATTCTGTAGACGACATCGTTTAACCTTTTTACCACCGTATATGGTCCCTCCCAGTGAGTCTGTAGTTTGGGAGACAATCCTATTTTCCGCTGTGGGTTAAACAGTAGAACCAATTGACCCTCATTAAAGCCCTTAGAATTTGCAGCACGGTCGTATCTAACTTTCATCTTATTACTGACCATTTTAATTCGGCTACGTACAAATTCATGTAGCTCATTCAAATTTTCTTGCCTTTGGAAGGGGTCTGTATCTGCTTCATTTTCTTGTGTAGGCTTGACACCGAACTGTAGATCTCCAGGTAACTTTAACTCAGCTCCAAAGATAATTTTTGCAGGTGTTCGCGATGTTGTGTCATGCACAGCTGACCTATATGCTAATAGAAAGTCCGGAATTTGCTCGTCCCAGTCTTTTTGATGCGCGCTCACCACTTTTCTCAAATATTCTTCTAATGTACGGTTGAACCTCTCTACCATGCCATCAGACTGTGGGTGAAGTGGTGTGGTTCTGGTTTTCCTTATCCCATACCGCTCGCACATGTCTTTAAATATGGCAGACTCAAAATTTCTACCTTGATCAGAGTGCAGTTCAATAGGAACTCCATAGCGACATACCCAGTTGTTTACGAACGCGTCCACAACCGTTCTGGCTTCCTGGTTGGGTATGGCATACACTTCTGGCCATTTGCTGAAATAGTCCATTACTACAAGAATATAACGATTCCCGGCGTTGCTGACTGGAAAAGGTCCTGCTACATCCATTGCTACCCTCTCAAAGGGTGCTCCCGAGTTATATTTTTGCAGCAGACCCCGACTTCGTTTTGCTGGACCTTTAGCCTTCATGCACTGTGTGCAATTTGCTATCCATTCGGCTACGGCTTGTTGACATCCAATCCAATAAAACCGCTGTTTTAGCTTTTCGAGCGTTTTTGTTACGCCCAGGTGACCACCGCTGGGTCCATTATGGAACTCCTTTAACACCTCGCTCCTCTTGGATGTTGGGACCACGATCAGATTGGAAACCGTTTTACCGTCTACACTTTCCCAGACACGATACAAACAACCGTTTATCAATTTCAAGCTGTCCCACTGGGCCCAATACGATTTAACCAGTGGACTTTCGGCTGATATCTCATTACGAGTGGGTCTTCTATCCTCCTCTTTAGCCTCTATAATTTTTCCCAGCGCAGCATCTGCCCTTTGCGCCTCTGACCAGTCTTCTTCCGAACCAATTTTTGTAAGCCTGACATCAATGACACATTCTCTTGCCTCGACTTTTGAACAATGTCTGCACTCTAAGCTACAGGGCCGCCGTGACAGAGCATCAGCATTATTATGCTTTGCACCCCTTCTGTGCTCAATGCTGAAATCGTAGCTCTGAAGACGTTCAATCCAGCGTGCTAGCTGCCCTTCAGGATTCTTAAACTGCAGTAGCCACCTGAGCGCAGAATGGTCAGTTCTTAAAGTAAAGTGCTGGCCATACAAGTATTTATGAAAATGCTTAATGCACTCCAACACTGCTAGAAGCTCCCGTCGTGTCACACAGTAGTTCCTCTCAGGCTTCGAAAGTATTCGGCTATAATAACCCACTACTTTTTCTGTTCCATTAATCACCTGCGATAACACACCTCCTATTCCATATCCACTTGCATCACTATCTAGCACAAATTTTTCCCCAGCAACTGGATATGTTAAAACTGGTGATGTGCACAATAAATCTTTTAGCGTCTGGAAAGCCTTCTCCTGCGATTCACCCCATACGTATGGTTGCGACTTCTTTGTTAACTCATGCAAGCTTGCAGCTACGCTGGCAAAATTTGGCACAAAGCGTCTGTAGTATGTGCAAAGGCCCAAAAAGCTGCGCAATTCGTGAAGATTTCTTGGACGAGGCCAGTCTTTTACTGCTCGTATCTTATCTTCATCTGTTGAAATGCCATCCGCCGTAACCTTATGGCCCAGATACTTTACCTCTTTCTGGAATAGTGCACACTTTTTGATGCTGAGTTTGAGTCCAGCCGATGATATACGCTGAAAGACTTCAGTCAGATTTTTAAGGTGTTCATCAAAAGTCTTCCCCATTACAATTATGTCATCAAGATACACCAAGCATGTTTTCCAGTGCAGTCCCTTTAGTACTTGTTCCATGAGCCGCTCAAAAGTAGCAGGAGCATTGCAGAGCCCAAATGGCATAACATTAAACTGCCACAGACCATCGCATGCGCTGAAAGCAGTTTTCTCCTTGTCTCTCTCTGCAATCTCCACCTGCCAATAGCCGCTTTGTAAATCCAATGTGGAGAACCATTTCGTTCCGGCAAGCGTATCTAAGGTATCGTCAATTCTTGGTAGCGGGTAACTGTCCTTTTTTGTCACGTCATTTAGTTTTCTGTAATCGACGCAAAATCGAGTACTGCCATCCTTTTTCTTTACTAACACTACCGGCGAGCTCCATGGACTTGAAGATGGTTCGATTACACCACACCGCTCCATTTCATTGACGAGCTCTTTTACTTCAGTTCGCTTAGCCAGCGGTACACTTCTGGGTGCCTGTTTTATTGGCCTTGCTTCACCAGTATTTATTTCGTGTTTCACTATTGCTGTTCTCCCTTGGCTTTTATTCTGCCCGGCAAAAATGCAAGCGTGCCTTTTCAGCAGTTGTTTGGCTTTATTTCTGTCAGGAGGTGATAGCCCTGCTACCCATCGCTCCACATGTGCTTGAAATTCTTCACGCTCCTTTGCAGACATATTGGCAGGTTCTGGCTTTTTATTGCAGTTTATTATTGCCTCTGCTTGAGCACATTGACCTATTTCGGAATTCTTGTTGATGACTTTTTCTTGGCCTGATAAATTTAGTACCCGTATGGGAACCTTTCTTCCATTGCAAGTTTTTACGAGGGCTTTTGCTGTTAATAGCTCGCTCTTAATTTCTGCTGGTTCTACTACCCACAACCGATTGTCCTCACAATCTCCCTCCATTCGTGCCCATATTACTGATTCAGACCGTGGTGGTAATGTCTGATTCTCAATAGCAAGCAGTTTCTTGACGTGCATCTGGTTGTCATATCCAACATCAAGCGGTATTTCAACATTACGCCAAATCATCACTTGTTGCCCCATATGCAAGGTGATTCCGTGGTTTATCATAAAATCCGCTCCAATAATAACCTCGTCCACAATATCGGCAACAATAAATATGTGTTTTACACTGATATTGGCAATAGTCACCTTCGCCTCAGTCTTACCATAGACAGTGGCAGGCTCCCCAGTAGCTGTACGTAGTCGTATATTACTTATAGCTTCACATTTTCCCCTCACTACATCGGGCCTGATTATTGACTGTGACGCTCCTGTGTCTATGGTAAAGATGTGCTTTTCACCGTTGATGTGTCCACATGCAGTAAGGTTGCTATTTTTCTGCTGCATCACTGATATGGAGATTGTGGGGCCGTCGTTTGTGGGAGCTAGCTCTTGCCCCTTAGTGCTAGCTCGTTTTAGTTTAACGGGGACTCTTGTGTTGTTTGTTGGTACACCCGTTTACTGTTTCTTGATGGCGAAACAGATCTAGCTCTCTTCCTTGGCGCCTTGCAGTTGCGCTGGTAATGACCAGCTTTGCCGCAATTATAGCACTTATTATTAACTTTGTGCTCTTTCTCCGCCAATGCTTGTCTCACGGCCTCCTTAATGCTAGAGACTAAACTATTTTCACTTTCGGCAAGGACTTCTACATTCCGTACCTTGCACACCTGTGGCTTCATAATTACCCTAGCAGTCTCCTGAGCTAGTGCAAATGAAACCATTTCTGCGAAGGTTGCCTTTTGCGTAGCACACACTGCAAGTTTGACATCAGGGTCGCGGATACCATTAACAAATGCCTCTGTTTTAACGTGATCCAGAAATGGATGGTTTTCGCCTGGATACGTAAGCTGCACCAACCGCTCGATTTCCATTGCGAAATCTTGTAGAGACTCATTGGACTTTTGTCCTCTACATCGCAATTCCATGCGGTATAGGTCACGCTTATGTTCACCGCCATATTTACGCTGCAGTGCCGCCATTATGTCATCAAAACTGTTTCTGCAGCCTACTGGTACAGTTTCGAGTACTTCTGCGGCTGCACCTTTTAAGGCCAAAACTAGTTCTATGGCCTTTTCTTCACTGTCCCATCCATTCCTGTTAGCCACTGTTTCGAACTGAAATTGGAAGATGTTCAGTGGTGCACTGCCATCGAAACAAGGCGTCTTCACTCTGTTGGAAACCTCTGGAACAAATCGCACTGGCCCCCCTTGGCACTGGAGATTCAGGATTTTCGCTTCCAGCTCATGTAATTTCTCATCCACGTCTTTTACCTGTACTTCGACACCACCAATTTCTAAGCTATGGACTTTATTCTCCAGCTCTGAGATTTTATCGTCAAACTTGCTGACTTGTACCTCAATGCCATCTACTCTTCTATATAACGCCTCAGAAATTTCTTGAAGTTTCTCATTGGTGGCCTTAACTTCAGCTAGAACTCTCTCGTTGTTGGCTTTAGAAGTTTCTTGAAAATCAGCCTTCATTTCAGCTTTCAACTCGGCATTAGCCCTAGAAGACTCTTGAAACTTCTCATTCATTTGCCCTAGAATTTTCTCCATCATGTTGGCTAGCATTGCGCTGATATCTGTACTGATTGGAGTGCTAATAGAAGGAGTGGATGCTTCCATCTCATATTTTTCTTTTTCATCGAACTCATAACTCTCTATGTCGATGTTGCGTCGCTGGAACTCGTCTATTAACCTTTTTTGAAGTTCTGCCTTATTTCCTGTTGTCGGCAGGTCACACTTACTCAATTCCTTTTTGAGTTGCTCCACTTTTAGGTCTTCGAACTTCATTGTAGATTTTTTTTTTCTTTTATTGCGAATAAATTTATTATTTTTACTTTAATATTGCAATCCCACTTCTGACACCAAATGTTACGTTTAAGAATTGATTAAACGTGTGAGTTCTTTTGATTGCTCAAAAATAAAAATAAAGTAACGCACAATTTTTATTTGCAACTGTTTTGCTTTTATTATTTCTTCACTAAGCAAAATTACAAACTGTCTTTACTTAACTATAATGTTATTTTATACCGCACGAGGTCTTAAAACGATGTTGACTCGACTACTTTCTGTTTTGTACTAACTCCTTCCCACACAGGCTGACTCTTTTTATAGTACTTGAAACGGTTCTCGAATGTTCGCTCATAGGTGGCGTAATGACGTGTATTTACTTAGTAAAGCCAAATGGCTGCGTTGCCATCTGTATTGTCATTTACGATCAAACAGTCTTCTAGCAAAATCGGGAAAATTCATGTTGCTGCTTCTAGGCGTTTGTAGAAAATTCGATTGGCCGTTATTTTGAATATCAGAGTACCTTTTTATGTTGGCAATACTGTGTGTTACGGGTAATACAGGGCTGTTACCATATGTGTTCGCACTTTTGAGTATGTGTGTACTATAGGTGTGTCTATCTGTTAATAAGCAGACGCTTGTAGTTGTTGTTGGTTGTTTACGTTTAATTACGTATATAGTTGTTTGCTATAGTGCTTGTATGTAAATACGTGTGTACGTTTAGTTATTTATTTAAATACTTCTGGATATTTCTTTACATTGGCTCTGTTCGAATATTTTTACGTAACAATATGTATGTATATGTGTGTACTTACGAAATACAATTCTTACTAAAATTATAAATTCGGAAAATACTATAGCTTACAATACAAATTTATCTTTTCTTGCATTTGAAAACTTCAAGATTTTAATTATAAGTTAAATTTTAAATTTGAAATTTCAGTGTAAAATTTACTAACCTATCCTAAGATTTTTCAACCTTGAATATTCAAATTACTTAATAAAAGTTACAATTAATTTGTTTTTAATAAATAAAAAAAAATCATTCGGATATAAGTATGCATGTACGTATCGTATTTATGTTATGCTTACTTAGCAAGCTTTTAATGTTTTGGTTTATTTTTGTTTTTTTTTTTTATTTTAATGCCCGTAATTTTGTTGTAGTTGCAAAATAATATTCTACTTTTGAATATGACGAAAGACAATTTTTTTTTATATTTAAAAAAAGCCATGAAAGTTTAATGATCTCTATGAAAATTATTTAAACCTTTTTTTTTATAATAATGCAAGACAATCAGTGAATGAAAGTTTAATGAATGCATTTAAATCATTGTGACCTATTTTGCTGTAATAGAAGACACTCATTAACGTATTACTAAACACTAACATACAACTTGTCTGTATATTTGTGATTTTTAGAAAAATAATTAGTTTCATCTTCCTACAGTGTTTGCATTTCTCTTCCTTTGCTGTTAATAGTTTTATTATTATATTTATATAAGTATGTATGTACATTAGGCAGACTACCTTTGTCATATCTTCACATACTCTACCATGCCGTTAAACTAGCGATCATGATTTTAGTTAATCTACTTTATATTTCCATTTTTCTCTTATATGCGCCTGCATATGTGTGATTTTAATTTTCATCTTTCTTGTTATTTTCTTATAACGCCTTGTACTTCCATTCCGCCTTGAACATTTGGTTTCGAGCCAAAGTTCACTAAGGTTGGGAATGGAATAAAAGGTCTTCCTTGGAGCTTGAATATCCTCCATATTTATTTATATTCTTATTTCCTTCTCTTGTTCTTCTTATATGCGCACCTGCATATGTATTTTTTGCAACTTTAAATTTCTTCTTTTCTTCATTATTATTGTTACATTGCCTTGCACTTCTATTTCGCCTTGAACATTTGGTTTCGAGCCAAAGTTCACTAAGGTTGGAAATATAGTGATAGGTCTTCTTTTGAACTAATTCTGAGCTATTCCTGATTAGCTACTATCTTTAGTTGTTTTAGTTTTAGAGTTTTAATTTTCTTGTTATACGTGTTTTGTCTACTGGCTTTCTTTTTTTATTATATTCAGTTTGGAAGAGTTTGCTGTATTCTATATCTGCTGTTGTTTTGTGTTCTGTTCTGTTTCTTCTTTCATAACTTCTACTGTGTTTTGTTGAATGTCTTGTTTTGTTTCTTGTCACACGTTTTTCCCTTATCGTGTTCAGGTCTGTTGTTTTTCTTTTCATCTACCTTCATGTCGTTTTCCCTGGAGTGGCAGGTCTTTCTTTACCACTATTAAGACACCTAAATAATTAACCTTGACATGGTTTTACCAAATTGTAATGGTAAACCTTCTCGGAATTTCTAATTTTTAACTTAACATTCACAGGTGTTAGGACTTGTAAAACTTCGTAAGATCCTAACCAAATGGGTGAGAATTTGTTCTTTCGTGCTTGGTTTTCAGCCATACTTGTTGTCCTACCTTGAATGTTCTTGTCTTTGTCCCCTTGTCGTAATGTTTCTTGGAGTTGGCCTTGGCTTGATCTTGATTTTGTTTTACTAGTTGATAGCTTCGTTGTATCTGGTATTTTAGGATCTTACTAAAATTATCTGCATTATATACTGGATACGGTTTTTCTTTTAGTTTAATAGGTACTTCAAACTCGAATCCATATAGGATTCTATTAGGTGTTTGTTTGGTAGACATATGCCTCGTATTATTGTGTACATGCATAGAATGATGTAACCATTCATCCCAATTAGTGTCATCCATCTTAACGAAACTTCTCAAATACTCTGCCAAAGGTCTACGAGTTCTTTTTAATGGTCCATTGGATTGGGGTGATTTGTGTCGTAACTGTACTCTTAGTTCTTCGTTCTCTTTCACCTGCTGTTCTAATAACTCATTTTTTAGTTTTTTACTACGACCTTTCTAACTCTTCGATACGTTTTCCGAGTTACTTTGACTTATTTCCGTTTAATTCACTTATCACTCCAAGTATATACCCTACTTCTGCTAACTTAGTAAATGTGTTATTCCTTACAATTTCTTTATGACTATTTAGGAATGTTCTATCAGAATTAAAGGCTTTCAATTCCGACCATACATGCACTTGAAGACTACCAACGTTAATGTTGTAGTCATTTAATTGTAGTATTAGTTTTTCCGTTTGTTTTTGTGGACTGTCCATTTAATTAAATTTATACTTACCATCCTTACGACTTGACTAAACCCGGACGTTGTAGTGTTTCGTGGCACAAAAATTTATAAATACAAAAAAAATTTTCCACAGTGCAAGGTTTAATTTTTAATATTTTTGAGAAATACACTTTTATTTTTATTGTATTATTATTGTAATAAGGATCTATATGCGTCCACAAAGTCGACTGCACTTTCTTTTCACAGCCTCTAAGGCGAGCTATAAAAGCTGTACCAACAGAGACTTTTCAAGTCAGAAACAGACGAAATTACATGGTAGCAAGGATCAATTTGCGGCCACTAAACCGACTGCACTTGCTTTTCCCTGCTTCTAAGGCGAGCTATAAAAGCTGTACCAACAGAAACTTTCCAAGCCAGAAACAAGCGGAGTAATAGCATGCAAAGCTCTACCGGCTGCGCCAAAATATGTTATGGTGTATTTCTATCTTTTACTTTTTACCTGGAGGGTCCCTTGGGAATCGCAAGTATAAGTATTTTTATTAACAACAATTCTAGTTCCTGTAGCTGCTTGCACACTTGCAGACTGTGTCTTTTTATTTTTCTATCCGCTATTTATACAAAATATATATATTTTTTCAATATTTTACTTACAATTAATTTTCTTATGCTTTTTCAATATTTTACTTACAATTAATTTTCTTGTGCTAACTAGACAATAACTTATTTCATAAGTATTACTTAGCTTTTGACCCAATTACAAAATATCGATATTGCACAATTTGCCAGCGCCAACAAAATAAGAAGTAACTGAGTCAATGAACTAGTTTCTGCTGCGTCAACCAATTAGTGCAATGTTTGAATACGAGGGTTGTTCAAGTATGATTCACAACATTGTCCAGCAAACACAAATTTTGTAGATTTTTCAAAAAATTTTCAACTTTGGTGACGTTTTTATACATTATTTTATTAAGAAACTATAATCCTACTGAATTTATTCAAAAAGTACATTTACGATTACAATGCATATTTGGGATTAAAAATAGATAAGCAATTGACTGAGTTATTTAACTTTTCATGAAAACAAAATTTTTACCAAAATGCCTGCACAATGTTTTTGGTGTTGTTTTTATGCACCTTCTATTAAGTTACAAATCAATGTTATCCTAGACACAAAAAAAATTGTTATGAGAATTTTAGTCATTCAAAAATATTGTTTTTTTCGTGTTCTTTTTATGCACTTTCCTTAAATTTACAAATCACTGTTAGCGTAAACACAACAAAAATTATAGTTTTTTCTTTTAATATGACGTTTTGTTAATGTCTTCTTTTTCACTTTTAATCTGTGTATTTAAAAAAACGTTTGGAATTTAATAAAAATCGTGTGCAATTTAAATTAAACTTAAATAAAAAATGTCTGACAAATCGAAAGATCTCAGTTTCTTCTTTCCAAAACTAGTAAGAAATTGAAAATCGGATCATTATCAACAAAGTTACAGGCTTATAAGTGCGCAAAGGTAAAAAAACCGGTTTTTTAACCGTAAATCCGGATTTTGGAGGTGTCCGGCATATTTCACTATTTGAATCTTGTTTTACTCGACAAGCCCTACAAGAAAAATAATATCCGGTCCCAGGTTTTTTGGACTGTCGCACCGTGTTATTTATTTCGATATTTCGCCATCCGCTGTATAGCATCATCAGGAAATCTATAATACATTTATATATAAAACATTACATTACTTTAACACTCTGGATAAATAAGACAAATACACTTACAGTGAGTACCAATAAACAAAAATAAAAAAACAGTAACAGTAATACGTCTTTATTCATTTTAGATACTTATTGTACTAATTGTTGAAGTTTTTGTTTATGATGTTGCGATAGCTTTAAGGGCAGTTCTCTACATCTGTTTTGTAGTTCATTCTCTCTTCTTTATTTATATTTATTATATGTAGTATTTCCAATAAGTAACGTTTGTTGTAATTGTCCTCTCTTTGTAAAATCTTTACTCTGTCTAAGTCAGGTGGGCTGTAAGTTCAGTTTTTTGTGTCAATGATGTATCATTGTTTTTTAAATCTGATTTATGTCGTTTTAAGTTTATTTTTTGTTGTGCCAACATATAACTGTTTGCATACATTGGTGCCGTCGCCCATACACGATATTTTATATATTATATTGGATTTTTTCATTTTGTCAAGCTTACTTTTAGTGTTTGAAAAAATATTTTTTAGTGTATTATCTGATGTAAAAGCCATTTTATACTTTTCCTTATTGTAAATTCGTGTTTTTTCAATTCTTTCCGAAGTCTTTGGTATATATGTCATAGTTTTGTACATTAAGGATGGTCTGTCAATTTTCTGCGTTTCCTTCTGGCATATGTATATTAATTAAGCTTCTTGTAATTGGAATGGGAAATGAGTTCATTTGCAATATAGGTTTTAATTTTTGTATATTTTTAATATGAAAACATTTGTCGCTAATTGTAAGGACTCTTTTAATCATATTCGATGTCGTATTCATTATCACATGTTTAGGTTGGCTTGAGTGGAAATTTATAATGCGTCTATATGATGTAGGTTTTTGGTACCAGTCAATTTTAAGATGCTGTCCATCTCTGATTATTATGTGTCCAGATATGGTAGATATCCGTTGGTCTCTTTTTCTATCAGTTTTAATTGAATAAATAAAAGAGTCAGTATCCATATAGTTGAGGGAAATGTTCTCTCCAAATTTAGGCTACATAAAGCCATAATGGAAGTCATACATTCTCCACTTGGATAACTCTAGTACTGTAAAACCAACATATTAGGGTTTGTCATATAGTGGTTTCATTTTTTCTAACTCTACCGAATACATATCATCCGAAAATTTTGTCAACTGCGTAAAATTTGGTCTCGCAATTAATGCTCTGAGATCTAAATGATTCCTGTTTGTTGTTGTGACTCGAGTTTTGTTAAGTATTTGCTTGCGTATTTTGCAATTTCTTCAATCACTAGTGGCATATTTAAGTCACGATGTAAACTAAAATTTCTAATGTACCATGGAGCCGATGTTATCAAACGTAAAATTTTGTTTTGCCTTCGTTTGATTCTCTCGACATTAGAAGCTGAAGCAGTGCTCCATAACTAAATTCCGTGGCTTCAAAAGCGACTTGTATAGTAAAAGTTTGCAGTCTAGGCTGAGTGTTAAATTTCTACCAATCAGCCAATGTAGAAGTTAATTTAAGATTCATTTGTGTTAGCTTTGAGTTAATATGGTGTTTCCATGTAAGTCATGGATGAAGGTGTATACCAAGGTATTTTACGTGTGAATGTTGAGAAACAACTTGATTGTTGATTCGAATTGGAGAACAAATATATCTTTGCAAGGTAAAAGTTACCTGAACACACTTTTGCTCGTTTACTTTATTTCTCCATACCTTAACTATAGTTCCAGTTGTGTAATATGTCCTTGTAGATATCGGAAAGCCTTGTTAGGGGTTTCGTGCATATTAAGGCAGGCTCTATCATCGGCAAACGTAGATTTATGAATATTACTACTCAAGGGCATATCACAACTATTAATCAAATACAAAACTCGCCTCAGTACGCTCCCCTGTGGTACACCGGATGATATAGATTCGGACACACTCATGAAATCTCTACAGCCGTGAGCTTCTGGGTAGTAATGTAGATTTCTAATAAATTCAGAAAATTTATAGGAAAATATGATTTCAATTCTAAATAAGGGCTTTATAACACACTTTATCAAATGCCTGCGAAACATCAATAAACAGAGCAGAACAGTACTTCTTTTCTTCAAATGTTCTTCTCATAAATTTAAGCAATCTATGCGTTTGTTCAATGGTGCTATGCTGACTTCTAAAACTAAATTGATGGTCTGGGATGCACCCACTACCAATTAGAATTGGGGAAAATTTTGAGATAAGCAGTTTTTCGAAAAGTTTTGACAGTGCACAGTGGTGTAAAATAAAAAAAGTGGTAAAGAGTCCGCAACTTTTGAACTAGTGGACCGATTTCGATCAAACTAACTGTCTTTGAAAGAAAAAGTGTTAAACTTATGAGAAAACATATTTAAAGGCACCCTGTTGCAAGACAAGATATCTCCAAAAAGCCTTAAAATGGGAAACTGCGAGTGTCGAAATTCTTTCGGAGCTTGTAACTTTTGTAAATATGGACCGATTTTAATAATTTCAGCGGGACAATCAACGATAACAAACAAAAATAAAACTTGGTTTGAGCAGTATTTTATCTCTTACGGTTTTCAAGTTATTTGACTTAAAAAATTTCTTTTGTTTTAATTTTTGGCCCTGACTTTTTTTAATCGTTAGTACATAACTTCTATATTATTCAACAAAAATTAGTTAGTAATTAGTGCTTTTGTGGGAATTGTTAAAATGTAAGTTTGAAATTTTTAAACGCACTAATAATCCCAAATTATTATTTTACTTATTAAGTAAAATATTTTTTATTAAAAATACATTGAAATTGATTATTGAGGGGTTTAGCTGGATCCTATGCGCATTTCACTGTTGCTAATTATTAATTATTAACTTCACTGCACCCGGTCAAAAAAATACTTGTGTGGCAAGATTGTAGATTAATTTTTGCATAAAATTATTCGAAAGTCAATTGGCAATTGTTTCTAATAAAAATAAATAGGATTTTGTAACACAATTACTATAAAACTTATACCTTTTTTGAGATTGTTAAAAATCACAACCTTAGAAAGAAAATATGTGAATAGGGATATTGAAGAATATGCGAATATTTTTAAATTTTGTAATAAAAATTATAGTAAACTAAAGTTATTTTATTGTTTTCGATAATTTTCTCTTGATATGTATTATTAACTGGAAAGTACTACAAAAAGTACTTTCACGTAATGATATAAATAAGTTGTTATTTTATTCATTACAGGACAGTCAATATTATACACATAAAATAATTTGATAAATATGTACCACTCATTACTTTGTAAGTCATTAAAATAGTACTCCCCATTACAAAATCTTGAAATTTTTTTGCTGTGTTACTTGTAAGAAACTCTTGACATCCTAGGCATAAATATAGGTAGGAGAGGAGATTTTCTATAAATGCTAAAATTTTTCTAAAACAATTTTTCGTAACAAAAAAAAAAGTTTTATAAAATTATATATTGGGAAACATTTTGATTTATTTCAATAGAATATGTTTAGCTTTACAAACTGAAAAAAAATTATTCTCATACCTTCAATACTTTTTGAAAATTTAAAAATCCAATTTTGATTACAAAATTAAATTTCCTAAATTTTACATTTTTGCAAAAATTTTTTTTTCATTTTCTTTACTTCATATGTTTCTTAAATTTTTCTATACTATCACAATAGTAGACTTAATTGTCTATTCAATGGTATATAATATGTATACCTTTGCCATTATATCAGTCTTAAAATGTATACACAAATATAACACCTCAGATGAAAATTTACGTGTTTTTTCTGCTTTTGAAACAAACTCACAATTTTATGAGGCATCCCGCAATCCAGGAACATATTACTCAGCTGAAAACATGGTTGAACTTATGGAGAATTAAAGTAAGTGAACAAAAGTGTGTTCATATAACGTTTACCCTAAGAAAAGATACCTGTTCCCTCATTCAAATCAGCAATCAAAATATTCCTCAACATTCTAAAGTGAAATACCTTGGCATACACCTTGATCGAAGGCTTACTTGGAAACATCATATTGACTCTAAACTAATTCAAATGAAACTTAAGTTAACTCAAATACATTGGTTGGTGGGCAGAAATTCAACACTCAGTCTTGACTGCAAACTTTTGATACACAAGTCGCTTTTGGAGCCAATATGGTGCTATGGAATTCAGCTATAGGGCACTGCTTCAGTTTTAAATGTGGAGAGAATCCAACGATGGCAAAATAAAACTTTACGGTTAATAACATCGGCTCCATGGTACATCAAAAATTCAAATATACATTGTGATTTAAATATGCTACTAGTGACTGAAGAAATCGCAAAATACGCAGGCAAATATTTAACAAAACTCGAGTCACATCCTAATCCTTGTGCTCGTAATCCACTTAAAAAAGAAAGACACAAGGGCTCTAATACTCAGCACCCCAAATGATACATCTTGAAAATAATAATTGTGCTTAATACGAAATTTATGTATTATTAATTACTATCACAAAGTTTATGTCCGATACTGATCGGGCCTAATAATTATATTTAGATTTAAGATTTGAATACTTATTGTTAGTTCATATTTGAAGATACAATAAATAAATATATGTGTGCATAAAAAAAATAAAAAAACAATTTATGACCTCTTTAAGATGTATTAAATATTTTTTGTAATTAATTACATTAATTTCGCTCAAACATATAAAAACTAATAAACACAGACAGAATATATGTATACGCACAAGGGCAAAGACACCTGCGCGTTCACCCCTATTATGGGTATGTTTCTACCTAATATTTGTATCGCTTTTTTAGCCGTTTCTTGTAAAATACATACCTATACATTTGAGTTGCGATGGGTTCAATGTTATTATTTCAGTTATAGCTACATATCATGGAGATAACAATTAAAAATAAATCGCTCTGCAAATTGATACGGGAAAACCTCACTGATGGGACTAGTCGGTCGGACAAGGTTGACCAAATGTTGTACATAATAACTACTACATATGGTTTATTTGCAAACACCGATTGAAATTGAAAATTTTTTAAATTGTGTCAAAAAAAGATAAGTGAATACAATAAATAAATTCCTAAATGTCAGAATAAAAATAAAGATTGGCTATATGTATATAGAAAGAAGTTTGATCGGCCAAGTAAGGATTACCATAAAGTTCGATGCATAAGCAAAATAGTTAAACAAGAAGCCTTTATAAATACGTATTTGGAAAATCAAACCAAGGATTCATTCAAATTGATTTTAGCGAAGACCCAACCAAAAGAAGCTGCCAAAATTGTATATAGGGTACCAATGCATCTCCGAAATGATTAACACTGATGGTGGAAAGCATTCCAAGGCCAAGTATAGTAAACATTTTACGGTGGACGACGTACTAGCATTCATTTTTAATATGGACCTTTTTTTTTAAATAAATACGATATAAGGAAGGTGCTTAAAGAAAAAATTGGGACTTTGCCATCAAGTACGTTATTGTTGAAAAGGAAAAGTGGACATTTTACCATATCCGATAAAAGTGAATAATCGAAGCGAGGTCATTGGTTTGTCAGACCTTCTTCATAATACAGCATCAACACTCATCGCTACTAGTGACAATGGAGACTAAGACACAAGTAATAATTCTGAACCAACACTGATATACAAATGGTGATGTGATAGATCATTTGGATTTTCAGAATGTAGACAGCTGACAAGTTTTTTCTTTGAATCATATAAATTGTAGCCATTAATTTTGAATAGAATTCTTAAAGTCAAATGAGTCTCAGAAACCAACATTATATCAATATTTTTTCCCTGAGGAAGCGCTTAAGTTCATTTTTATGTTTGGCGAATGCCGTTTGCCTTCCAAAAACATAGTTTTAACGTATTCATGGTTTGTTGACTAATGCTTGAAGCAGAATCTTCAGCATTCGCAGAATTTCTTGCATCAAGCTAGTCATATTTGTTGTAAAATTATTTATAGTTAGCGCCAGATTCTCAATAGTAGCTTCAAGGCGACTAAAGTTAAAGCTTGAGTTTGCATTCGTGGAATTATTTGGAGGTGGAACATTTTATGTGGGAATAGAACTGGTCTTATCTGCATCGGCATACGATACACGTGAACTGACTGGTTGGCTCATTTGAGCAAAAGTGGCGGAGTAAGCGTTTGCTGTTTGTGCTGGAGCTAATTTAGGTTTTTGCCCCATAGTCTCTTTAACGAAAGAATATACAGGACATCCTCTGTAGTTAGCGGTGTGATTACCTCCATAATTACTACATTTTTTTCTGCTACATCTTTAGGTTTAGTACAACCAGCAGTACCGTACAATTCACCGCAGATAACACAAAGTGAAGGTAAGTTGCAGTAAGTTTTTGTGTGGCCATATTCTTGACAATTATGGCACTGTACGGGACCTGAACGCTTATGTGGCTCTTCAACTGTAATTTTTCGGCGTAAGAGATATTTTAAATTATAAATTGAATACGTCTCATTTTTGTTTTCAATTTTATATCATTTGGCTCAAGTTTCACGCGAAATAGACGTTGAGGAATCTTCTCCCTATTTATTATGTTAAATATATTTTTTACCTTAAATCCGTTAGAACTCTTAAGCAGATATGTGTAGAAACTTTTTTTTTACTTTTTTAAAATTCAGTAATAATTTTGAGATAATCTTTTTCTTCATAAATTTCAATTTTAGTTTCATCAATATTACCACGTTTTATTGGAACAATGTGAAATTTATTCTCATCAATGACTGAAACTAATTTTTTAATAAGCGCGTTTGAATTTTTTTTCTGTCAAATACATCGGGTTTGTTGTTGTCATCTTGCAATATTTGAAAGAGGTTTTGACGATTGGTAGATGATGCGCCTTTATCCCTAGACATCTTTGGAGCAGATGCGATTTTTGTAGAATTTGGGCTTCGCCCGCACTTTACAATTGTGATGTATCTGTCCATTCCGAATTGGACCTTGGGTTTTGGGCTAATCTTATCTTCAGTGACAACTTAGTTAAGTGATGACCTCGAGCCCGAAGCGGAATATATCGCTGAGTAAAATGTAGAAGAACTAGGCAATTGTAATTTCAACGATTCACTAGTTGGCATTGGACAAAAGCGAAGTTGATCGCTGACGAAACTGCGGTTTTACCGCTAGAAAATATCTATCATCAGATTTTTTATTGTTTTTATTAACAGATTCAGAACTCACAGTAAGTCTATCATTAGATTTTTTATTTTTATTATTTAGAGCATCAGAACTCACAGTAAAGTAGGCATTTTTGCCGTTATAACTCACTTCACAATTATTTGTCTTCGAGGTACTCATATAGAATAGGGAATTTTTTTTTGTGTTTCTTTTCTTTGTTTACGGGGGTTTTTTTTTTGTTTGTTATTTTTCACAATTATTTGTTTTCGATGTACTCAAGGGTACTTTGTTTGTGTTTTTTTTGTTTACGGTTTTTTTGTTTTTGTTGTTTCTATATATAAAAATATTAGCAAAGCATAAAAACTTATTTATCAAAGTTAATATATACTACGAATATGGCAATAGTAGTATTAAACTTACTGGGCTTTTTTACCAGGTTTATTTTCTTTACTGTTTCACAAAACACCAAAATATTATGATAAACATTTTTTTTTAATACATGATTTTTATTTATTGTATCTTCATATATGAACTAACAATAAGTATTCAAATCTTAAATATAAAAATATAATTAGGCCCGACCAGTGTCGGACATAAGCTTAGTAATAGTTATATATAATACATAAGTAGTGGTAATCAAAAGGAAAAAATATAAAATATAAAAAATAAAAGTATTTTCAGGAAGTCCCATCTGGAGTGCTCTGAATAAGAGCCCTTGTATCCCTCTTTTTTAGGTGGATGTGTCCAGTAAAGTTCAAAATATTACGGGCAAGCGGACTAGGATGTGACTCGAGTTTTGTTAAATATTTGCCAGCGTTTTTTGCAATTTCTTCAGTCACTAGTGGCATATTTAAGTCACGATGTATATTTGAATTTTTTATATACCATGGAGCCGATGTTATTAACCGTAAAACTAACAATAAGTATTCAAATCTTAAATATAAAAATATAATTAGGCCCGACCAGTGTCGGACATAAGCTTAGTAATAGTTATATATAATACATAAGTAGTGGTAATCAAAAGGAAAAAATATAAAATATAAAAAATAAAAGTATTTTCAGGAAGTCCCATCTGGAGTGCTCTGAATAAGAGCCCTTGTATCCCTCTTTTTTAGGCGGATGTGTCCAGTAAAGTTCAAAATATTACGGGCAAGCGGACTAGGATGTGACTCGAGTTTTGTTAAATATTTGCCAGCGTTTTTTGCAATTTCTTCAGTCACTAGTGGCATATTTAAGTCACGATGTATATTTGAATTTTTTATATACCATGGAGCCGATGTTATTAACCGTAAAATTTTGTTTTGCCTTCGTTGGATTCTCTCGACATTAGAAGCTGAAGCAGTACCCCATAGCTGAATTCGGTAGCACCATATAGGTTTTAAGAGCGACTTGTATATTAAAAGTTTACAATCTAGGGTGAGGGTTGAATTTCTACCAACCAGCCAATGTATCTGAGTTAGTTTAAGTTTCATTTGCGTTAGCTTAGAGTCAATGTAGTATTTCCATGTGAGCCTTCGATCAAGATGTATACCAAGGTATTTCACATGTAAGTTTTGAGGAACAATTTGATTATTGATTGTAACGGGGGAACAAGTGTATTTTCTTAAGGTAAATGTTTCCTGAGCACACTTCTGTTCGTTTACCTTTATTCTCCACATATTTAACCATAGTTCTAGCTGAGTAATATGTTGCTGAAGATATCGGGAAGCCTCGTGTTAAACATGAATTAGATATATATAAAAAATTTTAGTAAGCACAAATGCATACAAAAGAGAATATAGACCTGATGGACAAATCAAAGGAACTAGAGCATATAAAAATAAGCATATTATCACTAAATACTTTTAGAAAGAAAGTGAAAGGAACTCATCAACTTCATCATAACTACATGCAATAAAAAGTCCTTACAAGGGGGAAGATTTGATGAAACTAAACACATTTATGTATATATACGTATATATACTGGGATGATGGTAATGAGTTAGCAGATTTCCTTAGGCTATTGCTGGCATCATAAGCTGCAGGGCGTACTAATCACAATAACGAAATTGTCTCCATTATCGCAGAATTATATAAAGGAAAAATTATAGAATAATATTTATCTGCATAAATCATGTCCATCGATAAGTTCGGGAACTATCTTAATGATACAAGTGATACAGTTTTTGTCTTGCATTTACGTCTTATTTTTCTTTAAATATTTAATGAATTTCTTTATCCATTGTTTAATAAAAAAATTAATTTCTAATAATTTTTGTGTATGTAAGCTTATGAATCTGGCAACACTAGCTGTCATTTTGTATACAACGCGTGAAAGTTGAGGAATGCTAAACTTTTTTCGAAGTACGCGCGTCGCGAACTTCTAAATCTGAACTTGCCTTATCATCAGTGCTGCCACAACCAAAAATTTTTACAAACAAAATTCGCTTTAAAAGTTACCAAATGAGAAAAAAATAACCAAATTTCAATATGAGTAGTATATTTATGGGCATTCTGGCACACGTGTATTTTCCCCATAAGGATCATTCTAATTAGAATAGTGTATTTGTCCATAAGGATCATTCTAATTAGATCCAATTAGAAAGGATCATTCTAATTAGATCTAATTAGAATAGTAGATCATTCTAATTAGATCTAATTAGAATAGTAGATCATTCTAATTAGTATATATATGTGCATTCCAATACATGTATTTTCCCATAAGGAAGGATATTCCAATACATCTATTTTCCCATAAGGAAGGATATTCCAATACATGTATTTTCCCATAAGGAAGGATATTCCAATACATGTATTTTCCCATAAGAAAGGATATTCCAATACATACATATATTCCTACAACAAAGTTAACTTCAAATGAGAATATATATTTTTCTCATAAAAAGTTTAACAAAGACATTTTTGTAAATGGAACAATTCGAATGAGATTCTCATTTGAGTAATTATATTAAAATGAGAGTTCGATTGACTCACAAATATGTATATAAAAGACCAATTAGAATTTAGTTTTAGTTATTGTTATTCAAAGATCCTTGAAATTACGTTCAACAACAATGGTAAGAATGAAGTTTAACATAATATTAGAATTTTTTTATTTATTATATGAAAGTTTAAGAAATACATATAAAATTTAACTAATTTTTGTTTGTTTTTAGATCTATCAACAAATAATTAACATTGCCCAAGGAATAAAATCAGAATACACAAAAATTGATGATATTCCCTTAAATGAACCTTACAAGATTTTAAATTTTGAATGGAAGTTTACACAATATGGATCCAAAGTTATTGCATATTTAAACAACAATAAGTGGTTTTATCTTCTGCAAAGAATCGTTAAATATTTTAACAGAGAGGATCCTTACTTATCAAAAATGAATGACAAAATTTGGACAATTATTTACAAATGACGTCAATCACCAAATGGTTCAGCAATATTCGAACTAAACTATAGCAAAATTTTTTATTTGTCATAAGAAATTTTATGTAGTTACACAATTTTTAAAACAATAAATATATTTAGTAAAGTGAAGTGAGCCCCTATTATTTATTGATTTTTGTTTTTATGTTAAACATGCACATGCACGTTAACAAAGTGAATTTGAAATCCATTTCAGGAAAATTTAGTTCAAAAAACTTAAAATAAAATGCATATATTTCAAATTCATTTTAAATTTTATGAAAATGAGAGTTTATGTTTAAAATAAGTTATCTTATTTATTTTCATTTTAAGAAAAAGGATAGGACATTTAAAAATTTGATGAAAGTTAAACATGCATGTACAAGACATGAAATTTAAACATGCATGTGCAAGACACATGGTCATATGTATATGTATGCATTACAATGTTTTATTACTTTTTGCACTTATATAGAAATTTTCAAAATTCTTACCAAAAAAAAAAATAAATTACATGAAAAAATATTCCTATAAGGAAGGATATTTCCATTACATGTAGTGCGTAAGCATGCTTTTTCATGTCACAGCATATAGATGTATTTTGCTTTACTCTAATTTTCATTTTAAGAGAAAAAAAAGGATAGGACATTTAAAAATTAACATGCACATGCAAGACACATGATATTAAGTATTAAAGTATTAAGAACGAGAGACATGCGTATGCATGCTTTTTGCGCGTGTAGATTTACGTGTGTGCGTTGGTGAAATTTACATTTTATTTGTTCTGAGACAAAGGGTACACGAAAAAAACTCTTCACAAAAAAATATCTTTCTATGAAGGACAAACAAATATTTTTCCTTTATTGCTTAAACTCAATAATTTACAAGATCATAAATGTAGATAAATATGAAGATTTTCCAATCACAGGTAATTTTCTATAGATGAATGTATGCATATATTGTGTGCACAAAAAAGTATAAAATAAAACATTTTTCTGAACAAAATTCTAGTCTTGTGACATTATTCAAAAACGAAGTGTTGTGTGAAAAAAAGAAAACTCGAAATTTTCATTTTTATATATATGTATATGTGTATAGATTTAAATATTTTTAATTCATAATAGGTAAGTTAAATAATTTTAAAAATAGTAACCATTGATTTCTAACGTTTTACACAAACAGTCTGTAAATTTGCTTTATAAATTTTTAGTACATTTAAAAATGATTATACAAAAATAAAATGATATCGAATTTAGAATGCAAAGAATGCAAAAGAGCTTTCCTAACTGAGGAAAATTACAGAGAGCACGAACGAAGTCATGCTTCAAGCTCCAGTCGTGTAAAGCTTGTAAAAAGTGCGTTTAAAAAAAGACTTATGACACTTGTTTACATAAACGACAACGAGGAATGCCTCCTCCCAGAGGTGTTTATGAAAGAAGCTGTGGAGTCATTAAAGAAAGAAGTTGACTACTTTTTAAAAAATAATGGTGCTCTGAAATATAATATGGAGATGTATGGCTTATATGATTGTCCCAAAATGAGCGACCTAGAAAATACTCCAATAGAGGTAAAGCATTTCCAAACCAAAATGAAAGAAGTTTTCGATATTGATGAATTCACAAATGAATATTTCACTAATATTCAAAATATATTAACGAAGATGGAAAAGTTTCAAGAGCGGGATAGTGGTTGGACTCTAGTTCAACTTTTAAAACTTCACCTGAACTTAAATAAATATCAACCACTGAAAGGTTCTAGTTTTATAGCTCTCCCGCCTAAACTGATGTAAAAAAAAGCATGTATAAATGTACAAAACGATGATGATTTTTGTTTCAAATGGGCAATTTTATCAGCCATATCAACTCATAGAAATGCGCAACGAACTAGTATTTATGGGATCAACATTGCTGATGAAATAATAAATCTTAACGGATTTTCTTTAAATTTTAGTGGGTTATGCTTCCCACTTAAAATAAAAGATATACAAATTTTTGAGACCAATAATCCTAATATTAGTATAAACGTTTTTGGTTATGAGATGGAAAAAGACTTAGTTGTTGGCCCATATTACAAAACAAAAGCAATAAAATCTAAGCATATACAGCTATTGTTTTTACAGAAAGATAATGGAGGAAATATAGTTTCACACTATGTATATATCAAAAATATTTCAAGGTAAGTGTGATTATTATAAAAGACAGGTTTCTTATGCCCCCCAACAAGATAAGTCAATATTACAATTTAATAATTATAATAATAGTATAAATGTACCTTTTGTAATATACGCTGATTCGGAATGCATATTTGAAAATATTCAAACTTGCATTCCGCGTGGTGATGTTTCGTCAACAACATTATTTGATAGACATATTCCTTACGCAATGTCGTATTTTATTAAATGTAGTGTTAATGACAAATTAAACAAGTTACGTACCTTTAAAGGATTAGAATCGCCTAAACTATTTATAGAAAGTTTACTTCGGGATATAAGAGATTTAAATAATAATTATTTGACAAAAGTAAAACCAATGACCCCATTAACTGAAGTGGAAAATTTAAATTTCCATGCTAATAATATATGTCACATTTGCTCTAAAATTATTTTAGATGAATCAAAAGTTAGAGATCATTGTCATTTGACTGGCAAATATAGGGGGGTTGCAAATAGTTCTTGTAATCTTAATTATAAAGTACCGAAATATTTCCCGGTTATTTTTCACAATTTTTCTAGTTATGACTGTCACTTATTTGTGAAGGAGCTAAATAATATAAATGATGGTCCAATTAATATCATTCCACTCAATAAAGAGCTATATATATCACTCTCTAAAACCATAAGCGACAACAATATTGGTAATATAGAAATTCAATTTTTAGATTCCTATAGATTTTTGCAATCAAGCTTAAATGATTTAGTTAAAAATTTAGGTAAGCAGGATTTGAAAATAGTTAAATCAATGTTTGGTGAAAATGAAAGTAAATTTAATTTACTTATTAGAAAACATGTCTTTCCATATAGTTATTTAAATTCTATCGAAAAACTCAAAGAAACTTCTCTACCGAATTTTGAGAATTTTTATAATAAATAAACAGATGGAGATTGTTCTCAAGAAGATTACGCACATGCGAAAGAGGTATGGAGTACTTTTGAGTGTACAACTTTAGAAGATTATTTAATTTTATATTTGAAAACTGATGTCTTGCTATTAGCTGATGTTTTCGAAAACTTTAGATTTCTTTGCAATGATATTTATAAACTAGATCCTTGTTATTACTATACCGCTCCAGGATTTTCTTGGGACGTAATGTTGAAAATGACAGATATTAAATTAGAGTTATTGACAGACATAGATATGATTTTATTCATACAAAAGGGGATAAGGGGAGGAATAGTACAATGTTCTCAACGACATGCCATTGCAAACAATAAATATATGAGTGATTACAATGAACATCTTCCATCTAAATATTTAATGTATTTAGATGCAAATAATTTATATGGTTGGGCAATGTCTGAAGCTGTACCAGAAGGTAATTTTGAATGGGACACAGACATTGAACATTTTTGTTTGGATACTATACCAGAAGATTCAACTAATGGATATATATTAGAAGTAGATTGGACGTATCCAATAGAAATTCATGATATTCATAATAACTTACCATTTTGTAGTGAAAATAAAAATCCTCCAAATTCTAAGGAAAAGAAATTAATTTGTTATTTAAATGATAAATATGAATATGTAATACATTACAAAAACTTATAACAATGTTTAAAACATGGGTTGAAGTTAAAAAAAAATTCACCGAATTTTGAAATTTAAGCAATCAACATGGTTAAAGCCATATATTTCATTAAACAATTTACATAGAACTAATGCAAAAAACTCTTTTGAAAAAAATTTCTTTAAGTTACTAAATAATGCTGTCTACGGTAAGACGATGGAAAACGTTGACAAGCGTAAGAATATAAAAATTGTTAATCGGTGGGAAAGCATTGGAAAGAAAATGGGAGCTCATGTCCTTATTGCCAAACCAGAATTTCATTCCTTTAGCATATTTCAAGAAAACATGATAGCAGTGGAGCTAAACAGAAGTTATTCGTTTTATAATAAACCCATTTATTTAGGATTGACAATCCTAGAACTTTCAAAGTGGAAGATGTATAACTTTCATTATGATTATATGCTTTTAAAATATAACATCAAAGCAGATCTAAACTATATGGATACAGATTCGTTTATACACACAGTAGAAACTGATGATTTTTATAAAGATATAATAAACGATATTGATACACACTTTGATACATCAGATTATGAAGCGAATAATAAGTTTAGTATTCCACAGAAAAATAAAAAAAAAATTAGGTATGATGAAGGATGAAAATAATGGTAAGTTAATGAAGGAATTTGTGGGCCTAAGAGCAAAAATGTATGCATTCAAAACGATAGATATGAATGAAATCAAAAAGGTTGAGGGCATTAAAAGTAAAAGTAATATAACTAGAAATTTAAGTCTATTAGATTATAAAAACTGTTTATATAATAAGAAAATATATTATGGATATATGTATATTTTTAAATCCAAACTTCATGATTTATATACTTCTCTAATAAATAAGATATCTTTAAGTTATCTAGATAATAAAAGGATTGTATATAATAATGTAAATACACTTGCTTGGGGGCATTACAAAGAAGAATTTATCAATGAATGGAATAATGGAAATTTATAATAAAGATAATCAAAACACAACTAATTGTATTATAGATCAATTTTTAAATAATGATACTGATGACTTTTTAATGGAAATTGATAATAGAGCTAATCAAAACACAACTAATTGTATTATAGATCAATTTTTAAATGATGATGATTTTGTAATGGAAATTTATAATAGAGATAATCAAAACACAACTAATTGTATTATAGATCAATTTTTAAATGATAATGACGATATTTTTCTGCAAATTGAATGTTAATTTTATTTATTTATTAAAATTTTGTTTTATAAATTCAAATTATATTGTAATTCAAAACGACATCGTTAATTAATAAGAAAAATATAAATAAACTTTAACGTATCCGTTTGTGTATATATTTATATAAATATTTGTTTGACTTCTTTTAAATTACATTTATTAACTAAGAATTTAAACATAGGTGACCACAATTAAATGTATTAAAGTTTTGTTTTCGCTCATAATTATATTTAATGGGTATCTTTAAATAATTAACAAGTTCAATTGGAGGTTGTAAGTTTCCAAAGCTTTCAAAATATTCTTTATAGTTATGATTTTTATAATAGGCTACCCAGTGAGTTCCAGCACCACGAGAGTTATCTAGATTAACAATACCACATTCTTGAACTAATGGTTTTTTAGGCAAACGATCTCGCATAAACACACCTATAAAATTTTCGAGTTTTTTTGCCATATTTTATTAAATCCAGATCAGTTAATGGTCGATTGGGTAGGTTATCTAAAAGTTTTTTGGAATCGGTTTATAATCCAGATTTATATGGTTTAAGATATAAGCCTTTTCCCATAGCAATTGATTCCATGTGTCTATTATGCCGAGTAGTATCGGCTAGTTGTTCTTTTCCATTTTTAATATCATTTACAGCCTTAATAATAGACGATCCACCCGTAGCCAAACCACCAAGTGCGGATAAAGCTGTTAGGATTGGAATTAGTGGAAGAAATCCACCGATTTTGGGCATTGGTATAACTCTCGGTATGACAATATTAGCCCTCTTCTTCCCTTTGAAGTTCGAAGTAGTGGATTTTAACGCAATTTTAACAGCAGCCTTTAAATTGTCTGGTTTTTTATTTCTCAAGAGGTTAAGAGAATTTTTAACAGCTTTTGAAACCAATTTTCTATCATATGTTTTTTTCATTTCACTCTTTTTTTTCTGTGACTTTTTAGATTTATGAATATTTATATTGTTCATACCTAATCCAAATTTAAGTTTTGATTTCATAGCGTTTGTTACGAACCAAGCGTTAGCATTTTCTTTGAAATCACTATCTTTAGATTGCACTTGTTGCCAAGCTTTTTCAACTAAAATTTTATCCGCTTTATGTCTCTTATTAATATCGTTTGTTTCTGAATATGTAATATCGTGTTCCCTACAAGCTGCATCTAATGAATTTATCCCCTTATCACCTCTTGCTAAACGTTTTTCAAGTTTTGTTCTAGGTCCACAAAACTGATAACCAGGTAAATGTAGTTCAACAGGTAATTTGTTTATTAAGTTGTTTACTAATCCACTACCAATATGATACTGATTATCTTTAACTCCCTTTTTATAGTTTATATCCATTTTTATTAATTATGTAGTGTAATGTGATTGACACTATAAACTTAAATGATGAGGTTTCGCTATATAATAAGAAATTTATATCAAAACCAAGTTAGTTATAAAAATGCGATTAGTAAAACAAGCTAAACAAATTGTAGTAAGAAATGCGGATGAAGCACAAGAAAACGAACATAGTACACTTTTACCAAATTCAATACGAGCATTAATTGTAGGTCCTTCAAATTGTGGCAAAACGAATGTTATGATTAGTCTAATAGAGAGCCCCAACGGTTTAAGTTTTAAGAACATTTACATATATTCAAAATCTATAAATAAATATTTTTACATTTGCGGAAAACGAGAAAGTTCTTAGTCCTACAGAAGCGAACTCACATTCTATCATAATATTTGATGATGTTATTTGTGGAAAACAAGACACTTTAACAGATTACTTTTGTATGGGTAGACATAAGAATATAGATTGTTTTTATTTATGTCAAACATACACAAAAATCCCTAAACATCTTATACGTGATAATGCAAATATGATTATAATATTTAAACAGGATGAAATGAATTTACGACATATATATAATGATCATGTAATTGGTGATATGTCATTTTAAGAATTTACAAATATATGTAGTGAATGTTGGAAAAATAAATATGGCTTTCTTGTTATCAGTAAGGATAATTTGATAAATAAAGGGTGATATAGAAAAGGTTTTGATGAATCCATAGAACTATAAGTAAGCAGATCTTAAGTAGTTATAATGCAGATTGCAATCAGACATAAAACAGATCATTAGCAGATAAATATCAGTTGCTTAAGCAGATATCAGGCAGATCATTATCAAATATAAAGCAGATTTCAAGCATATATAAATACAATAACTATGGATAAAAAATTTTTAAAGGATATTGTTAAGACAAGAGGAGTATTGAAAGCAAAATTAAAAAATCTGAAATTAGACAATATAGAACGAGTTAATACTTTAGAAGATACGTTCAAACCAATAACAAAACCTTTAAATACGATAATTTTTTTTTTTTTTTTTTTTCGTATACATATTTATTTATTGTATCTTCAAAAATGAACTAACAATAAGTAATCAAATCTTAAATCTAAATATAATTATTAGGCCCGACCAATATCGGACATAAGCTTAGTGATAGTTATAAATAATACATAAGTAGTGATAATCAAAAAGAAGTATTTTTAAGCAGTCCCATCTGGAGTGTTGGGTATAAGAGCTCTTGTGTCCCTTTTTTTAAGCGGATGTGTCCAGTAGAGCTCAAAATATTACGGGCAAGCGGATTAGGATGTGACTCGAGTTTAGTTAAATATTTGCCTGCGTATTTTGCAATTTCTTCACTCACTAGTGGCATATTTAAATCACGATGAATATTTGAATTTTTAACGTACCATGGAGCAGATGTTATCAAACGTAAAATTTTGTTTTGCCTTCGTTGGATTCTCTCGACATTTGAAGCTGAAGCAGTGCCCCACAGCTGAATTCCATAGCACCATATTGGCTTCAAAAGCGACTTGTATATCAAAAGTTTGCAGTCTAGGCTGAGTGTTGAATTTCTGCCAATTAACCAATATATTTGAGTCAATTTAAGTTTCATTTGGGTTAACTTAGAGTCAATATGATATTTCCATGTAAGCCTTCGATCAAGGTGTATGCCAAGGTATTTGACTTGAGAATGTTGAGGAATATTTTGATTGTTGATTCGAATGGGGGAACAGGTATCTTTTCTTAGGGTAAACGTTATATGAACACACTTTTGTTCATTGACTTTAATTCTCCATAAGTTCAACCATATTTCAAGCTGGGTAATGTGTGCTTGGAGATTGCGGGATGCCTCATCAGGATTTTTGTGAATACTCAAACAGGCTATATCATCGGCAAATGTAGAAGTGTGGATGTTATTGCTCACAGGCATATCACAAGTATATATTAGATACAAGACTGGCCCCAGAATACTACCCTGTGGGACACCAGAAGATATAGATTCGGGTACACTCATGAAGTCTCCTTCCACAACAGTAAACTTTCTATCAAGAATATAACTTTCCAAAAGCTTTTGTATATTTATTGGTAGGTATGTCTTCAATTTTAAAACTAGGCCTTTGTGCCATACTTTGTCAAATGCCTGAGAAACATCAATAAAAAGGGCAGAACAATACTTCTTTTCTTCAAAAGTCCTCCTTATAATTTGAACCAATCTATGCGTTTGCTCAATAGTGCTATGCTGACTTCTAAAGCCAAATTGATGGTCCGGGATGCACCCAGTATCAGCTAAAATTGTGGACAATTTAGTCATGAGCAGCTTTTCGAAAAGCTTTGAAATTGTTGAAAGTAAGCTTATAGGCCTATACGACTCAGCCTTGGTAAGATCTTTGCCTGGCTTTGGAATCATTTTAATCTTGGCAAGTTTCCAGTTATGTGGAAAATACTGCATTCGTAAAATGGCATTAAAAATAAATAGCAAAATTCTTATTGCAATATGAGGCAAGTTCATCAGCATCTTGTTACTAATGCCATCAATACCTGGAGCTTTCTTAGGGTCGAGTTCAGCAACTATTTTTTCACGCATCTTAAACCTTAAGGGACGAGGGGGTAGAGAGACTACACTCGGTAAATCGGCAGCACCCGTACATGAATTGGGAGTGAATACAGATTTTAAATGCTCAGAAAATAAGTTACCTTTCTCACTATCGCTTCTTGCCCAGCCTCCAGTCGAAGTACGCAATGGTGATTTGAGATCAACGGGTCTTTTAAGATTTCTAGTAGCGCGCCATAAAGAGTAATTAGATGTTGACGTTACATCAAGACCTTCTAAATACTTTTCCAGTAATGCAGTCTTTTCCGACGATAGCAGCTCTTTGAGTCGTTTAGTACATTCTTTAAGTCTGATTTTATTTAGGGGTGATCGGTGTTGTTGCCATTCTCTTCTAGCTCTCCTTTTTTCACATACAAGACGTTCAATTTCCGTAGAATAAATTCTATTAAAGCCAGTCTGCGGATAGGAAGTAGTGGCATGTTCAGCAGCCTGTTTAATGTATTCGTTAAGATTGGCAATATTAAATTCAATATCATCAGGTGATCTTAGCTGAATGTTTTCTACGCAGTGACTACTAATATATTTTTTGAATCCTAGCCAGTTGACCCTGTTAATCGTTTTCGCATATGAGTTAGTTAAATCACTCCTTAGTGGGTTGAAAATTGTAACTATTGTGGGAGAGTGATCGGAGGACAGATCTACAGAGCCCTCTACGTGAATTAAGTCCCTATGGATATTTTTCGTGACGCCAAAATCTATAACATCTGGAATTTTTCTTACGTCAGTAGGCCAGTAAGTAGGCTCCCTACTCGAAATGACATCTAAGCCCATTTTTGAAATTGTATTAAACAACGCTCTACCTCCAGGTGTAACAAGACGCGAGCCCCAGTACGTATGTTTTGCATTGTAGTCACCAGCTGCCACGAAACAAGATCCAAGCGATTTGTAGAACTTCTCATACTGATCCTCGGTAACTAAAAATCTGGGAGGTGAGTAAATTGATGATATCACGAAGTTCGCACAAAAATTTTCTACGAAAATATTCGTAGCTTGCATATATTCTTCACTAACGTTCTCAAGGATATAGTGCTTGAGTCTTGACTTAATTAGAATTGCTGATCCACCGCATGCTCTCCCTCTCGCGTCCTTTGAATCATATAGAGTGTAACCATTTATTTTAAAGCAGCTTCTCGAAGTCAAGTGAGTATCAGAGACCATCATTATATCAATATTTTTTTCCGTGAGGAAGTGCTCAAGTTCATTTTTATGTTGGCGAATGCCGTTTGCGTTCCAGAAACATAGTTTTAACGTGTTCATGGTTTGTTGACTAATGCTTGAAGCAGAGTATTCTGCATTCTCAGCATTTCTTGCATCATGCTAGTCATATTTGTTGTAAAGTTGTTTATAGTTAGCACCAGATTCTCAATAGTAGCTTCAAGACGACTAAAGTTAAAGCTAGAGTTTGCATTCGTTGAATTACTTGGCGGTGGAACATTTTGTGTGGGAATAGAACTAGTTTTAGCAGCATCGGCATACGATACACGTGAATTAACTAGTTGGCTAGTTTGAGGCAGAATGGCGCTATAAGCATTTGCTGATTGAACTGGAGCTAATTTAGATTTTTGACCCATAGCCTGTTTAACGAAAGAATATACACGGCATCCTCTGTAATTAGCGGTGTGATTTTCTCCACAATTACTGCATTTTTTTTTTCAGCTTGTACTTTTGGCTTGGTACAGTTAGCAGTACCATGCAATTCACCGCAGATAACACAAACTGTAGGTAATTTGCAGTAGGTTTTTGTGTGGCCATATTCTTGGCAATTATGGCACTGTATGGGACCTGAACGCTTACGTGGCTCTTCAACTGTGATTTTTCGGTGTAAAAGGTATTTTAGACTATAAATTGGGTGCGTCTCATTTTTCTTTAACTGTATATCATTCGGCTCCAGTTCAACACGAAATAGAGGCTGGGGAATCTTCTCTCTATTTATTATATTGGTAACAATTTTTACTTTAAATCCTTGTTCGATAAGTGAACATTTTACTTCTTCAGGCTCAAATATGAATCTATGCCCTTTAATACTATTTGTAGGCCTTTAGCACTCTTAAGTTGATATGTATAAAAATTTGTTTTATTTTTTTCAAACTCACTAACAATTTTTCGGAAATCTTTTTCATCATATATTTGGATTTTAGTTTCATCAATATTACCTCGTTTAATTGGAATGATATGAAAAGTATTTTCACCAATGGTCGACAGTAGATTTTTTAGAAGCGCGTTTGAATTTTTTTCTCTCAGATAAATAGGTGGTGGCTTAAAAGACTTTTGCGATGATGCAGCGGGCTTGTCGTTTTTGTCTTGCAATAATGAAAAACGATTTTGACGATTGATAGAAGATGTGCTGTTATCCCTAGACATCTTTGGGGCGGATCCAATTTTAGTAGAATTTGGGCTTCGCCCGCGCTTTAAAATGGTTATATATCTGTCCATTCCTACTTGTACCTTTGGTTTTGTACTACTGTTGTCTTCAGTAACAACTTGTTTAATTGTTGACCACGAGCCCGAAGCGGATGATATCGCTGAGTTAAATGTAGAAGTACTAGGCAATAATGTCAACGATTCACTAGTTGGCATTGGACAAAGCGAAGTTGATCGCTGACGAAACTGTGGTTTTGCCGTTAGTAAAAGTCTATTATCAGATTTTTGATTTTTATTAAGAGCTTCAGAACTCACAGCAAGTCTTTTATCAGATTTTTTATTTTTATTGTTATCATTATGAGCATCAAAACTCACAGTAAAATAGGCATTTCTGCCGTTAGAACTCACTTCACTATTTTTTTCCTCTGGGGTACTCATAAAGAGTATTCCTCAAGGGTATTTTGTATGTTTTTTTTGTTTACGGTTTTTTTTTTATTTTTGTTATTTCTATATGTAAAAATATTATCAAAGCAAAAAAATGCTTATTTATCAAAGTTAATATGTACTACGAATATTTTTTGTATGCTTTTTTTTTATTTAGTTTGTATATAAGAAAATTTCCGCTATTACGTCTGTTCACTATGAAGGTACAACGAGAACTCAAATACGATAATTGGAAAAATTAATGAATATCAAACTGATGATATATTGAATGATACATCCAAGTCCATAACCAAACCTTTGAATAAAATAATAAAAAAAGATGATGATTATAACTCAGATGATTATCAATCTAATGATAACATAACAGATCCACAACTTCCACCACTACCATCCGACGACAGTTCAAACAATTTTGATGATGCAATAGATTATAACCAAGTTACTGGAACTGATTTCAAAAAATATCCATTAGCTGAAAATATAAAATTACTCCTCAATAATAAAACAATAGATAAAATTTATGGTTTCAACATACATACATAGATGAAAGCGGAAATTGGCGATATGCAAATAATGAATTAAATTTTAATGCTGATAACTCTATTCAAATAGGGAGTTCAACGTGGAAAATGACTCCAGGATTATTTGAATTAGTTTTCCATTCAAAGCCTCTACATTATAATAAAAATGATTTAAGAAAATATAAAGAAATTTTAATAAGTACCAATGCCTACAAACGTCAATATCAATCAAAAAGTCAAATTAAATTAAACGAGCTTATAAATATATTCGTATAATAAAAAATTTATTAAATAATAAACTAAATATTCTAACGAAAGGTAGTGGATTCTCGTTAAAGACTATTGATAATCGTAGATCTAGTTATATATATTGGAATGACACAAATTAATTAGTTAACAGATTACGTTTACTTATTTCATCAGAAAGTGTTGGTCATAATAATCACAATAATATTGAAGAATTGAAAGAAGCTGATATAATATATTAAACTAAAAATAACTTATATAAATAAGTTTGGAGAAACTTCTTTCCGACTTAATCTAAATGACTCAAATATAATTTGCAATTGAATAACATAACAAAAGATATAGAAAAACTGGATAATATAATTAAAACTATTAACAAACAACGTGAAGAACTTAAAAACGATTATAATTCTCAATTAAACATTATCAAAAGGGATGTTAAAGTATTACAAGAATTAATTACAAATGGAATCAATGAAAATGTTGAAGCTATTGAAAAAATAGTGAGGAATCAAATAAGTTATGCAAATGCAGACTTTTCAAAGAATATCGAAGAGAGATTCAATACACTTGAGGATTTTATATTTAAATCGATGAAGAGAAATGATGTAAACGTTGAGGTGAAAAAACGAAAACTTGAATTTCCTAAAATTAAAGGATAAAAAATTTTATATAAATATTTGACACTCATATCTGAATGCTTAATAGTAAAGAATCTTATTTCAAAATGAACTTAGATAAAAGAGAAATAGTGGATAAACTTCATAAGCAAGCGCGAAAAAATTTTAAAAGAAGACGGGTTATCATAAAAGGAATCGATGATTTATGGCAAGCGGATTTGGTTGAGATGGGCAACTACGTAACATATAATAACGGTCACCATTATCTCTTAACAGTAATAGATTCTTTTTCAAAAAAAGCTTGGGCTATAGCAGTGAAAAATAAAACTGCACTCAACATAACGAACGCCATGAAAAACCTTTTTATTAAAAATCAATCGTAAACCAAAAAATTTACAAACAGATGATGGTAAGGAGTTCTTCAATAATCAGTTTCGTCACTTAATGCAATTGAATCAAATCAACCACTATTCAACATATAGTGTTCTGAAAGCATCCATCATAGAAAGATTTAACAGAACTCTTAAAGGAATGATGTGGAAGGAGTTTAGTTATCAAGGAACATATAAATCGGTAAACATATATAAGAACCTTGTAGAGAAATATAATAATACTTACCACAGAACAATAAAAATGTCGCCCAATGAAGTAAATTCAAAAATCAAACGAAAAATTTTTATTGGATACAGCTTACAACAATTTAAAAGTATTTACAAAACCAAAGTTCAAAGTGAATGATGATGTTAGAATAAGTAAATATAAACATATATTTGAAAAAGGTTATACACCAAATTGGACTACTGAAGTATTTACGGTTAAAACTATACAAAATACTAATCCAAATACATATATATTAAAAGATTATCAAGGACATGAAATTAAAGGAGGGTTTTATGAGTCTGAATTAATGAAAACTAGATTTCCTGAAACTTATTTGGTTGAAAAGGTTTTGAAAAGGAAAAGCAACAAAATTTATGTTAAATGCCTTGATTTTTCTTCAGAACATATTTCTTGGATTAATATATAAATTATGATTAATAATAAAAACTCTGAAAAATTTAATAATTAACTTAATCATTCATGAACCACTAAAATGTCAATTACATTAACTTTAAACGGAGACTCTTCGCATCTTGTCGCAAACTATTTTCCGCCAATTAAACTAAATGAAAATTATGTTTGCGGCTTAATAATTTTTGATACATATCATTCAATTCCAAATGTAGATGTTGAAAACAATTTATTTCATATTGGAAATCATGAAATAATAGTTCCAGTTGGGTCATATGAATTAACTGATAGAGCTGAACTACTAAAAATTAAATATCATGATATGAATCCAACCGGTTCTCTTGATGTACGAGCAAATTATAATACACTACAAACATGTATAAAAAGCACTTCTGATTCAATTTATTTTAATAAAAAATCCTCAATTGGATCATTATTAGGCTTTAGTAGAAAAGTACTAGCACCTGGAATAGAACATTACTCCGATAAAACGATAGATATAACCAAAATTAATACAGTAATCGTTGAATGAAATATTGTATGCGGTTCGTATATAAACAACATGTCTACACATATTTTACATCAGTTTTCGCTTAACGTTAGTCCTGGATATAAAATAACAGAGACTCCAACCACTGTAATATATTTACCTGTAAATTCAAGAACAATAAATAATCTAATCTTGAAAGTTGTTGACCAAGACGGAAACTTAATAAACTTTCGCGGCGAAAAAATAACAATACGATTGCATTTAAAGCCTATGAAAGAATGATAATATACAACAAAAGTGATCTATCGAATGATTTAGCATTTATTCAATCACCATCAGCCGAAGACAAAGGTGAAAATTCATCAAATTTTTGCAAAAAGTTAAAAATAAAATACTATAAAAATAATAAACATCGAAAGCCTAAAAAAGCTAACGTTTTAAATAAAACTAATCAGCATTTTTTAAAAAGTTTAGGATTTAAATTAAAATAATAAAATTAATCACGTAGTTACAACCAAGGAAAACAAACAAATGAGTAGTATAATTAATATATTGCAAAAGCCTCAAGTGGATAATTCAATTATCAAGAAGGAGTACCACAGTTATACATCATATTTACAGTCATTTAAAAATAATGATGAAATTCGTATATCAATTCAAAATCAAGATTTGTATGTTTTACCAAGTGAAAGTTTTCTATATATCGAAGGTCTTGCAACAAAGGAAGATTGAACAGTTTCTACATCCATACGTCTCTTAAACAATTGTATGGCACACCTATTTGATGAAATTCGTTATGAAATTAATGGTATAGAAATTGATCGCACACGTCATTTAATTTGCAACAGAATTAAAAAACTATGTTTCGTTGAATAAATTTAAAAGTGATAGTCTACTAAATGCAGGATGGTCACCATTTAACAATGATGGTCTTATACCCGAAAATGGATATTTTAATTTTTGTGTACCACTAAAATTACTACTTGGATTTGCCGAAGATTTTCACAAAATAATAGTTAACTCTAAGCATGAATTTATTCTGTTACGATCTAACGATGATAAGCAAGTTTTTAAATCTCAACTATCAACTGAAAAAACCAAGTTAACAATTTTAAATATAACTTGGAAAGTTCCACACATTCAACTTGCTGATGCATACAAATTGCAGATATATAAAACAATAAATAACCGTCATCCATTAAGTATATGTTTTAGAAGTTGGGATATGTATTATTATCCTTCACTTCCAGAAAGTACAATAGTTTTGTGGAATGTTAAGCTAGCTGCTCACAACGAAAGACCACGCTTCCTATTGTTAGGTCTTCGAAATAATGACAACACGTTTCAACATTGTGATTTAAGTGATGTAAAAGTACATCTTAACTCTGATACATATCCTTATGATGATCTAAATCTTAAGTTTGATAGAAATCGTTTTGCTATTCTATACGACATGTACTTAAAATTTCAACAAAGTTATTATTCACGCAACACCCAACCATTATTAACACCAGAAAACTTCAAAACTATGGCGCCAATAGCTGTCTTGGATGTTACACATCAAAATGAATTAGTCAAAACTGGACCAATCGATATTAGAATTGACCTGAAGACTTTAAAAAATATATTACCTAATACATCTGCGTATTGTTTAATTATTCATGATAAAATATTTGAATATATTCCACTAACAAACGAAATTAGAAAATTGATATAACTTTATTTTTAGTTAGTTTAAGAAACTAATAATTATAGATATACATAAACTAAAAAGTAATTGTATAAAATTTATATAAATGTTAACTGTAATAACATTATTGTTTATTCACAAACATTTGGTCTACATACTCAGTCACACTTATTTGTAAGGATGTTACTCAACGATATATATGAATTTTTAAAAAGATGTTCACACATTGTCTCCAACGAAGATAGATATAAACTGATTAATATTCAATCACATCTCGAAGAAGCAAATAACTTAAAAACAACGAAAAACAAATTTGGAGAGCATTATGAAGATTGTTCATGGTCTAATGAGAATGAAACTTGTGGACCCGACACTTGTTCATGTTCATACAAAAGAAGACAAAATATGAGAATAGAGGAAGAAGCAAACAAACTAATGAAATTCTATTATAACATATATAATGTCAGTAAATGTAAAAACTGTAATTTTCAAAAAGTTTAGATAATAAAAATATTTATTTAAAAGAAAAAAAAAACATATTCATTTATTTAATAATAAAAAAAATAAGAAAAATATTTTATAAGATTCTCTTAACCCATATTTTCAATCCTTCTTAATATGTCTAAAAGAATATCATCCTGCCCATCATGTAACAATAAATATGCTGCTACATCCAACGGTGGCAAAACTATCACCTCCCTAATATCTATGGGCTCTTTGATGCTTAAAAATACATCTTCATCGCCTTCTAATAGATGACGGTACCTCTCGTGTGTTGTTGTTGTTGATGCTTCTGTAATTGCTGTATTAGGTGTTGCGACTTCTACAGTAGATGTTGATGTTGATATTGCGGGCTCAGTATATGTTAGTTGGTGTTGTGGCTTATATCGAAGATAATGCTTCAGCTTCTCTAATATCCTTATTTTTTTTAATTATTCTCCTGTATAAAGGAGTATCCCAAAATTTTTTTGTTTTTAATTTAATACCGTGTTGCTTCAGATAATGGCGTTTCTTATTTGAATTATTAGAAAAAGTAATTATTTCACATACAGTTGGCTCAGAAAATGAGTGCTCAAGCTAAATTTTCTTCTTTGAACGTAGTTTTTAATTATTAATAATAATTATATATTTTAATTTATCTTGTATTTGAATTCCTTATAGTCCCCTCTAAAAATTAAATTTGTAAAAATTTGATTTTCTTACAATATGTAACATTTCAAATACAAAACCTACGTTGGTACTAATTTTCAGCTTCAAAAAGTGAGTGCTCATCACTAATAATATCATGCAAAAGAGGTAACGGGATATTTTGAAAAAAACGTGATTAATAAAAAAAGAAGCCTATACGCAAAAATTATTTTCGCGAAAGTCGTCTTAAAAGAAAGTATAATATTAAAGAAAAAAAATTCAATATATCTCCAAAACGAAAAGAGACCACAGAATCCGAACGGCAAATTATAATTAATTTGCGAAAAGGCAATCATTCGCTTCGTAAAATTGGAGAAATGGTCAAAAGGCCGTACTCGACAATAAAAAAAATTGTAGACAAATACAACAACACTAAAAAAATTACCAATGAGCCAAGATGTGGACGCCCTCAAGCACTTTCCGAATCTGAAAAGCGGTCCCTTGTTCGAGAAATAAAAAAAAATCCCAAATTACCGGCCACAGAATTGACAAAAAATTTGAACGAAACCTTTAATAAATGCGTTTGTCCAAATACAGTTCGTAAAGCCCTTCATGAAGCTGGTTATAAAAGTCGTGTCGCCCGTAAAAAACCATACATAAGCAAAGTTAACAAGAGCAAACGACTTACATATGCCAAAGAACATCAACATGAGTCAATGGACTTTTGGAATAGAGTCGTTTTTACAGACGAAAGCAAATTTAATATTTACGGCAACGATGGAAGGTGTAGAGTGTGGAGAAAGCGAAATGAGGAGTTTATAGAAAATAATTTATGCCCAACATTTAAACATGGATGTGGGTCAGTATTAGTGTGGGGATGCATGAGCGCAGCTGGAGTTGGAAACTTACATATAGTCGATGGAATAATGGACCATAAGAAATATATAGAGATTTTAAAAACTCACATCCCTCCCAGCGTGCAAAAAATGGGAATTGCTGAAGATTTCATTTTTACGCAGGACAACGACCCAAAGCACACTGCTTTCAATACTAAGTTATGGCTCCTATACAACACACCAAAATGGATGGAAACTCCCCCACAATCACCCGATATTAATCCTATCGAGAATCTTTGGGATCATTTGGATAGAAAAGTTCGAGAAAGGCAGATAAGAAACAAAAATGATTTAATTAGCGCTCTACAGGAAGAATGGTATAAAATTCCGTGCGACGTGACCCAAAATTTAGTAAACTCCATTCCAAGAAGACTAAAAGCCATAATAAAGAACAAAGGATCTCATACCAAGTATTAAAATTGATGTTTTAAGAACTCTTTGCAACAAAAGTTACTAGTGAGCACTCACTTTTTGAAGTTGAAATTTAAGTTATTTTTTATTATTTCTTTAATTATTAAAACAAGAAGTTAACTTTAGTTTTAATTTATTTATAATTTTTAAATTTACCTAAAAAACAAATTGAAATGCTATGTTAAGTTGTATGTTTAATATAAATTTTGTTAAAAAAATGGATTTGAAAACCTGAAACAATAATGAGCACTCATTTTATGAGCCAACTGTATATGGCAAAACAAATTGTTATTGTTCATTTTTAAATATTATTTTAGTTTTTTTTTCACACAACACTTCGTTTTTGAATAATGTCACAAGACTAGAATTTTGTTCAGAAAAATGTTTTATTTTATACTTTTTTGTGCACACAATATATGCATACATTCATCTATAGAAAATTACCTGTGATTGGAAAATCTTCATATTTATCTACATTTATGATCTTGTAAATTATTGAGTTTAAGCAATAAAGGAAAAATATTTGTTTGTCCTTCATAGAAAGATATTTTTTGTGAAGAGTTTTTTTCGTGTACCCTTTGTCTCAGAACAAATAAAATGTAAATTTCACCAACGCACACACGTAAATCTACACGCGCAAAAAGCATGCATACGCATGTCTCTCGTTCTTAATACTTTAATACTTAATATCATGTGTCTTGCATGTGCATGTTAATTTTTAAATGTCCTATCCTTTTTTTTCTCTTAAAATGAAAATTAGAGTAAAGCAAAATACATCTATATGCTGTGACATGAAAAAGCATGCTTACGCACTACATGTAATGGAAATATCCTTCCTTATAGGAATATTTTTTCATGTAATTTATTTTTTTTTTTGGTAAGAATTTTGAAAATTTCTATATAAGTGCAAAAAGTAATAAAACATTGTAATGCATACATATACATATGACCATGTGTCTTGCACATGCATGTTTAAATTTCATGTCTTGTACATGCATGTTTAACTTTCATCAAATTTTTAAATGTCCTATCCTTTTTCTTAATATGAAAATAAATAAGATAACTTATTTTAAACATAAACTCTCATTTTCATAAAATTTAAAATGAATTTGAAATATATGCATTTTATTTTAATTTTTTTGAACTAAATTTTCCTGAAATGGATTTCAAATTCACTTTGTTAACGTGCATGTGCATGTTTAACATAAAAACAAAAATCAATAAATAATAGGGGCTCACTTCACTTTACTAAATATATTTATTGTTTTAAAAATTGTGTAACTACATAAAATTTCTTATGACAAATAAAAAATTTTGCTATAGTTTAGTTCGAATATTGCTGAACCATTTGGTGATTGACGTCATTTGTAAATAATTGTCCAAATTTTGTCATTCATTTTTGATAAGTAAGGATCCTCTCTGTTAAAATATTTAACGATTCTTTGCAGAAGATAAAACCACTTATTGTTGTTTAAATATGCAATAACTTTGGATCCATATTGTGTAACCTTCCATTCAAAATTTAAAATTTTGTAATGTTCATTTAAGGGAATATCATCAATTTTTGTGTATTCTGATTTTATTCCTTGGGCAATGTTAATTATTTGTTGATAGATCTAAAAACAAACAAAAATTAGTTAAATTTTATATGTATTTCTTAAACTTTCATATAATAAATAAAAAAATTCTAATATTATGTTAAACTTCATTCTTACCATTGTTGTTGAACGTAATTTCAAGGATCTTTGAATAACAATAACTAAAACTAAATTCTAATTGGTCTTTTATATACATATTTGTGAGTCAATCGAACTCTCATTTTAATATAATTACTCAAATGAGAATCTCATTCGAATTGTTCCATTTACAAAAATGTCTTTGTTAAACTTTTTATGAGAAACATATATATTCTCATTTGAAGTTAACTTTGTTGTAGGAATATATGTATATATTGGAATATCCTTCCTTATGGGAAAATAGATGTATTGGAATATCCTTCCTTATGGGAAAATACATGTATTGGAATGCACATATATATACTAATTAGAATGATCTACTATTCTAATGAGATCTAATTAGAATGATCTCCTATTCTAATTAGATCTAATTAGAATGATCCTTTCTAATTGGATCTAATTAGAATGATCTTTATGGACAAATACACTATTCTAATTAGAATGATCCTTATGGGGAAAATACACGTGTGCCAGAATGCCCATAAATATACTACTAATATGTAGTATTTTTATTAAATAACATTTAAAATGCATTCACTTTGTGCCGCACTACAACAAGATATCAAGGTAGATGAAGCTGACTTGCAAGCAATAGTTCAATGTTCATTTGTAAGGTATATGCCAGTCAGCAGCTGATTATTTTTTTCTTGTTTAGTTTTCCGTTTTATTGTTGAATTTTGTTTTTCTTCGCACTTATGCACTTACGTGCATATCCTTATATAAATTTACTTTGTAAAATCTTTTAATTAAATGTTGCCGCGATTACAAAAGACATGTCATTTCTGTAGTACAGAGTTGAAATCATTTAGTAAAATTAAAAGCTGTTGACAGTGTTGTAAAAGTATTGTAAAAAAGTCAGTTGCAATCAAGGCGAGTTCATAACAGGTGGTTGCACTAGCGATTTTAGTCACAGCTGTTTTATTTTCAGTTGCCTTGGTAGCAGTACTAAAAATTTAAGAGCATAAAAGCTTAAAAAGTATAACAAATGAAAATATGTACATGTGTATCATTATTTTGGCAAAAAAATAACCAAAATGAGAAAAATATTAACATCTCCACATTAAAGAAAAAAGTAACCACTTTTGGTTAGTAATAACCAAAAACGGCAGCCCTGCTTATGATAACACATTATTTAAACTTTCTTGACTGATGCGTGTGTCGCATTAGCGCATTGAACGCGTGTTATGTACTTCCACCTTTAGTATTTCTTTTCCATTCTGTTCTGTTTCGGTTCAACCTATGAAAATCAAAAAACTGTTAAGTAATTGTAAGTGGCAACATAAATAAAATAAAAACATTTCGAAATAAACTGTGATTGTGCTTTAAGAATTTAAAAAATTTAATTTTTACCAGAAAACCATAACTACTATATTGAAACATTACAATTGACGATACAAAACTCATCAATTTAGTGGAAAGCTGTGACCGTTCTACTCAGAAACAGCTAATTTATTACAGAAAAAGTAACTTTTAAAATTTAGAAAAAGAACGGCACAGCGAAGAACAGCAACATAAAGTAAAGACTAATGTGTAGTTTCCACAATGCAAGCAAGCGACTTGTATAAAAAAATATATGAAAAGCACTAAAATTTTTGAGTGATTTTATATAGAAATTTTCTAGACAAGTCGCTTGCTTGCATTGTGGAAACTAAACATAATGAAGCCTTGCTTAAACTTTTTTTAGTGGTTATGGCACGATATGTTAGTATGTGTTATTTTTGATTTGGAATATTTTGGCAACATTTGCAGGCAAAAATATCGATATATCGAAATATCGATGTTTTCAAAAAATATACAGTTACTCACAGAAATATTTTGATTATGTAAATCTCAACAAATTTGCAAAACGAATGCTATATAAAAATGTCTTCTTTGAAAAATTCATGTTTATTTTTTACATGCTTTTTGAGAGACAACAATTAACTTACAATGAACGAACGTAAGTTCGCAGTTGGAAAGTGTTTAAGATGTGTTACAGAAATCTGACTTATACTTATAATGACTTCTATGGATAAATCTGTAAACATACGCCATTACACGAAGTGCTCTCGGAAAGGAAGAAAATCGATCTATCAAATCTTCGAAGTTTGAAAAATAGGCTTAACAGGCTTAATTTCTAGATTAGTATTAGGAATATCGGATAACATAGTAGTTGGCCATTGAGATTGCGCACTATTTAGCCAGTTTGGGCCAAACCACCATAGCTCATTGTTTTGTAGATCCTGTGGACAAATTCCTCGGCTTTCTAGATCTGCAGGATTCATATCTGAATGTACGTGGTCCCACTCTGAGTAATTGGTAGTTTGAGTGATTTTGGACACTCTGTTTGCTACAAAGGTCAACCAGTTACGGACAGGCTTAGCCAACCAAGACAATACTATTATTGAATCTGTCCAACAAAACACGAGGTGGTTTTCAACATCGAACTGTGGTAAAAGATTATCTAGCATTTCCGCTAACAAAACTGCCCCGCACAATTCTAGTCTTGGAATTAAGAGTGTCTTGATGGGAGCCACTTTAGTTTTCGAAGCAATTAAGTGTGTAGAAATTGAACCATCATATACGATTCGTACATACAATGCTGCTGCGTATGCCTTTTCAGATGCATCGCAGAATCCATGGAATTGGACATCGGCCTTGGGACAATAATTAATCCATCTAGGGATACGGATGTTATTGACTGCAGAATAGTTATGTTGAAAGGTTTTCCATTGAGAAAAGGTCCGTGGCGAGAGGACTTCATCTCAACCTGTACCATCTTTCCATATTTGTTGCATCAATATTTTCGCTTGGACAATACATGGAGCCAACCATCGCGCTGGGTCAAACAGTTTGGCAATTTGAGAAAGAACTCGCCGTTTAGTATCGTTCGAAGTCTCTTCAAAAGGGCTAGCAACGAAATAGAACTTATCTAAGCAGGCATTCCACCGAATGCCAAGAGTCTTTGCTGAACTGCTGTCTTCAAATTTTAGGAAATCTTCATTTAAAAGATGCTCAGACGGAAAATCATTTAGAATCTCTTTCGAGTTTGACATCCACTTCCTCAATGAAAAACCAGCAGAATCAAGAGCATTAACTAGCTCGTTTTTTGCTGTAATAGCTTGAAGTTTTGTGTGAGAACCGGAAAGAACATCATCAACGTACATTGCGTTTCGAAGTATAGAACTTGCTATTGGATAAATATTTTGAACATCGTCTGCCAATTGTAATAACGTACGTATTGCAAGATATGGCGCACAATTGACCCCGAACGTCACCGTTTTCAATTCATAATCGGAAATCGGATTCTTTGGATTAGTTCGAAACAAAACTCTCTGATACTGAGTATGTTCAGGATTCACCAGAATTTGCCTATACATTTTTTGTATATCGGCATTAAAGACAAATCGGAAAAAACTCCATTTTAGAATTAGGACAATAAGGTCATTTTGAAGAATAGGTCCAGTGTGAAGGAGAGAATTTAAGCTTTGACCATTGGAAGACGGAGCAGAAGCATTAAAAACTACGCAAACTCTTGTAGTTGTACTATCAGGCTTAATTACTGCATGATGGGGTAAGTAGTATGGATTTGAATTTTCGGATGGGCTAGGAAATTTTACTACATGCATGTGGCCCAATTCTTCGTATTCTTGAACAACTTTGTCATAATCTAGTTTAAAGTTTGGAGTACGAAGAAGTCTAGCTTCATTGCGAAAGAATTGTGCCATTGCACTGGCTCGGGAATGACCCAAATTTAAAGCTTCGAACCCTTCTTTGAAAGGTAAAGAAACTATGTATCTTCCATTAGAATTTCTTTTTGTAGCCCTTTTATATAAATCCTCACATGATATATCAGAGGCAGACATTACGTTCCTCTTGGGAAGATTCTCCACCTCCCAAAATCGAGAGATTTCTCTGTCTAAGGAAATCTCGCAGAAATGTGAAACGATTGTGCAACTGGCCTTATTATTGTTAAAGATACGACCGGTGAGAATCCATCCGAAAATGGTTTCTTGTGCTATCAATGATTCACACACATTATGAATAATTCCTGTTCGTATAATTGAAGGGAAAATGTCTCCTCCAATCAGCATATCAATTTTCCCACTACAATGAAATTTGGGGTCCGCTAGAGGAATATTGGGAAGATTTGAGAATGTAGAGATTGCGATAGTTTTCGAAGGCAAATTATTTGAAAGTTGAGGTACAACTAGAGCATCAACTGGAATCTCAATATTATTGTTTAAGGGTGATCCTAGCAAAATGGATCATTGACGTTGAACGTTGGCCGAGACCGTGTTATTTAGTCCAGAAATTTGTGCATTGGTACGCAGAGAAGGTAGCTTGAGGATATTGAATATACGTTCTGAGATAAAAGTACCCTCTGAACCTGAGTCAATCAATGCACGAACTTGATATTTTGTACCCAAATGATTTATATTTACCTAGGCTGTTCCCAATAAAACCCCTTTCCAACTCGTAGCAAAACAAGACTGAACTGTGTCTGCTTCTAATGTGACAGTGGACTGTACTAATTGAGGTGAATATGGAGTGGAGTTTGGATTCAAGGACGAAATTTTATTGCCATTTTGTGGTTGTGAGGATGAACTTGACCTAGCGAATTCACTATGCAGAATTGTATTATGCCTTTTTTGGCATTTAAAACAACTATTTTTGCTAGTGCAATTTTTCACTGAATGTGTTTTAGAAAAACAATTTAGGCATAAGCCTTCCTTTTTAATCTCATTAAATCTTTGCTGATAGTTCAGTTGTAGAAATTTAGGGCACAGGCGTATAGCATGATTTTCTTTAGTACATAGCTGACACTTAGGACCCGCAATCTTTACTTGAAAACTATGAACTTTCTTACTGGAATTTGAATTAGAGCCGTTTTTTAATTCTGATTCAGAGTTATTTGAATTATTATAAGTTCGAATTTCAGACACATACTCTAACGTTCTGTAGCGATTTGTAAGGAACTCATTTAAATCGGACCATTTCGGGATAGTTGTTTTGTCCTGTAAGTGTTGTTCCCATAATGTTAATGTGTGTTCTGGTAGCCTACTTGTGCAAAGAAAGACAAAAATTGGGTCCCAACTTGCCACATCTATTTCATACAATGTCAAGACTGAAATCCAAGAGTTTATTTCTTGTTGTAGATATTTTAATGCTTTACCCGTTTCGGATTGGAAAGACTGAAGATGGAAAAGTATCTTCAACTGACCATTAACCAAAACTCTACGATTTTCATATCGGCGACACAAATCCTGACAAGCTAAATCGAAACCTTGATTAGTAAGGAGACTTCTTTGAACTATTTCCCGGGCCTCACCTTTTCTTTTTTGAATATACCACGGAATGTGGGCCAAGAAGCATAGTCTCCATGAAAGGTTTCGATTTCTATTGGAGGTAAATGAAGACTGTGCATCCCGGCTGAAGTAGAATTACTACATGTAGGACGTTCCAAAGACCGTTCACGCTAACGAATCCCTACTCCTGGGTTTTTAACAATCGTTGGCCTAAACGAATCCGCTATTTCAGAAAGTCTTACCAAGCAACTACAGTAGGTAGTGTAAGTACTTTTGTACTTCACTTTGACGGATTCTATGTCCATGGAATCATCATCGGCGGCAGTTTCGCTATCGATTTCCTGTAAGAGTTTCTCATAAGTTGTCTTAACACGATTTCAATTCGACTTTAACTCATTCCGATGAACTTCAAGAGCGTGCACTGATGTCAATGGAAATTGGTTTGCATTTAGGTCAGCCTCGAACTCTACAATGCTGTCCGAAAGCCGTATAAACAGATCCAATGACATTGTGGGATTAGAATAAAAACTTGCCCCACGCAACGAATCAACGAATCCTCAATGATTTAAATGAGCAAGGTGTTCAACGGACAAAGTTTATCTTGTTAATATTTTAAATAAAAAATTTATTGAAAATTAATTCAACTTTCCCACTGTACGTAATTTAAATGGACGTTATGGATTATAATGCATTAAAGCACTTTTATTAGTTTGTATGAAATATTTCAAACTTCGCCAAAAGTATGTATTGAAATTACCGATTCAAAAACGATTGCTAACCTTTATAGTACTGCAATATAAATCAGCTGTGAATTCAGAAAACATTGGAGAAACGGTCATTCACCTTTAAGATAATTGGAAATTAAATAATATTCCAACGATATATAAGGTCAGTTCTCGTTGTACCTTCATAGTGAACAGACGTATTAGCGGATTTTTTTTTCTTATATACATACATGCTAAACAAAAAAAAAACATACAAAAAAATATTTGAAGTACACAATATTCGTTGTACATTAACTTTGATAAACAAGCTTTTTTTTGCTTTGCTAATATTTTTTACATAGAAAGTAATAACTAAAACAAAAACAACCGTAAACAAAATAACTCAAAGTGCCCTTGAGGATTACACTTACAAAGTGCCCTTGAGTAATACCCTATATGAGTAATTCAAAAACAAATAATTGTGAAGTGAGTTATAACGGTAGAAATGCCTATCTTACTGTGAGCTCTGATGATCTTAATGATAACAATAAAAATAAAAAATCTGGTGATAGACTTACTGTGAGTTCTGATGATCTTACTTTAAACAAAATAAATAGAAAACCTAATGATAGACTTTTTTTAACGGCTAAGCCAATTTTTCGTCAGCGATCAACTTCGCTTTGTCCAATGCCAACTAGTGATTCGTTAACATTACAGTTGCCTTCTACTTCAACATTTAAATCAGCGATATCATCCGATTCATCACTTACCCAATTAGTCACTGTAAATAAGAGTAGCCCAAAACCCAAGGTCCAAGTCGGAATGGACCAATATATTATTGTGGGCAAGCGCGGGCGAAGCCCAAAGTCTTCTAAAATTGCATCTGATTCAAAGGTATCTAGGGATAACAGCGCATCTTCCACCAATCGTTTTCAAATATTGCAAGATGACCACGACACACCTGATATATCCGCGAACAAAACCTCCAAGCCGCCACCAATCTATTTGAGAAAAAAAACTTCAAACGCTCTTATTAAGAAATTAATTTCGGTCATTGGTGAGAAAAAATTTCACATTGTTCCAATAAAACGTGGCAATATCGATGAAACGAAAATTCAAATTTATGACGAAACAGATTTCTGCAAAATGGTTTCTGAATTTGAAAAAAATAAAACAAGTTTCTACACATACCAGCTCAAGAGTGCTAAAGGCCTGCAGATCGTATTGAAGGGCATAGATTCTTATGTTGTTCCCGAAGAAATAAAAGACGCACTCGTCCTCCAGGGATTCAAGGTAAAAAATGTTTCAAATATAATAAATAGGGAGAAGATCCCCCAACCTCTATTTCGCGTTGAACTTGAGCCGAATGATATAAAATTGAGAAAAAATGAGACGCACCCAATTTATAATTTAAAATATCTTTTATACCGAAAAATAACAGTTGAAGAACCACACAAGCGTTCTGGTCCCGTACAGTGCCATAATTGTCAAGAATATAGCCACACAAAAACTTACTGCAAATTACCTACTGTTTGTGTTGTGTGCGTTGAATTGCACGGTACTGCTAGTTGTACTAAACCAAAAGATCAAGCAGAAAAAAATGCAGTAATTGTGAAGGTAATCACACCGCTAACTATAGAGGATGTCCAGTATATTCTTTCGTTAAAAAGACTATGGGGCAAAAACCTAAAGTAGCTCCAGCACAAACAGCAAACACTTACTCCGCCACTTTTGCCCAAGTGAGCCAACCAGTTAATTCATGTGTATCGTATGCCGATGCTGCTAAGACAAGCTCTATTCCACACAAAATTGTTCACGGCCAAATACTTCAACAAATAATAATAATAATTTTAATCGCCTTGAAGCTACTATTGAAAATCTGGTGCAAACTGTAAACAATTTTACAACAAATATGACTAGCATGATGCAAGAAATGCTGCGAATGCAGAATACTCTGCTTCAAGCATTAGTCAACAAACCATGAACACGTTAAAAATATGTTTCTGGAACGCAAACGGCATTCGCCAACATAAAAACGAACTTGAGCACTTCCTCACGGAAAAAAATATTGATATAATGTTGGTCTCAGAGACCCATTTGACTTCGAGAAGCCTTTTTAAAATTTATGGCTACACCTTATATGATTCAAAGGACCCGAGAGGAAGAGCATGCGGTGGATCAGCAACTTTAATAAAGTCAAGACTCAAGCATTATGTTATTGACAACATTTGTGAAGAACATTTACAAGCAACGAATATTTGTGTCGAAAATTTTTGCACTAATTTTGTCATATCATCAACTTACTCCCCTCCTTGATTCGCAATTACTGAGGATCAATACGAGGATTTTTACAAATCTCTGGGCCCTTGTTTCGTAGCAGCTGACGACTATAATGCTAAACACACGTTCTATGGTTCGCGTCTTATTACACCCAGAGGACGAGCGTTGTTCAATACAATTTCCAAAATGGGCTTGGATGTCATTTCAAGTGGGGAGCCCACTTATTGGCCTACTGACATACATAAAATTCCGGATGTAATAGACTTTGGCGTTATGAAAAATATATGTAGGGATTTAATTCAAATTGAAGCTTCTCTAGATCTTTTCGTCCGATCACTCTCCCACGATCGTTACAATTTGTAGCCCATTAAGAAGTGACTTACCTCACCCATATGCGAATTTGATAAATCGTGTTAATTGGCTGCGATTTAAAAAATATCTTAGCAGTCATTGCACGGAAAATATTACGCTAAGAACACATGATGATATTGAATCTAACATTGCCAACCTTACTGAAAATATTAAACAGGCTGCTGAACATGCCGCTACCACAAATCCTCAGACTAGGGTAAATAGAATTTAATCTACGGATATTGAACGTCTCGTAAGTGAAAAAAGAAGAGCTAGAAGAGAATGGCAACAGCACAGATCACCCCAACTTAAAATCAGGTTTAAAGAGTGTACTAATCGACTCCAAGAGTTGCTTGCATTTGAAAAAACTGCATCTTTTAAAAATTATTTGGAAGGTCTTAATGTCACACCAGCATCTTATTACTCTTTGTGGCGTGCTGCTAGAAAGCTTAAAACACCAGTTGAGTTTAAACCACCTCTGCGCACATCTACAGGAGGTTGGGCAAGAAGCGATCCTGAAAAAAGTAAAATATTTGGCGAGCAGTTAAAATCCATATTTACCCCAAACCCATGTTCTGGTGCTGTTGATTTGCCAAATGTAGTTGCGCTACCCCCTCGACCAATAAAATTTAAGACGCGTGATGTACAAAAACTAATTGCAGAACTCAACCCGAAAAAAGCTCCGGGTATTGATGAAATTAGTAACCAGATGCTGATAATGTTGCCTCGTATAGCTATTAGAATCCTGCTATTCATTTTTAATGCCATTTTACGATTGGAGTATTATCCAAACAGCTGGAAGCTTGCCAAGGTTAAAATGATTCCAAAGCCGGGCAAAGATTTTACCAAAGCTGATTCATATAGGCCAATAAGTTTACTGTCAACAATCTCAAAGCTTTTCGAAAAACTGCTCATGACAAAATTGTCCCCAATTCTAGTTAGTAGTGGGTGCATACCGGACCACCAATTTGGTTTTAGAAGTCAGCATAGCACCATTGAACAAACTCACAGATTGGTTCAATTTATAAGAAAAACTTTTGAAGAAAAAAAGTATTGCTCTGCGCTGTTCATTGACGTTTCTCAGACATTTGATAAAGTGTGGCATGAAGGCCTAATTTTAAAATTAAAGACTTTCCTACCAATAAACATTCTAAATCTGCTGGAAAGTTACATTATTGCCCGGAATTTCACTGTTGTTGAAGGAAACTTTATGAGTACGCCTGAAATAATCTCATCCGGTGTGCCACAGGGGAGTATACTGGGGCCAGTTTTGTATTTGATTTATACTTGTGATATGCCATTGAGCAGTAACATTCACACATCTACATTTGCCGATGATACAGCCTGCCTTAGTATGCATGAAAACCCACACGAGGCTTCCCGATATCTTCAGCAACATATTACTCAGCTAGAACTATGGTTAAACATGTGGAGAATAAAGGTAAACGAACAGAAGTGTGCTCAGGTAACATTTACGTTAAGAAAGGACACTTGTTCCCCCATTACAATCAATAATCAAATTGTTCCTCAAAACTTACATGTGAAATACCTTGATCGAAGGCTCACATGGAAATACCACATTGACTCTAAGCTAACACAAATGAAACTTAAAGTAACTCAGATACATTGGCTGGTTGGTAGAAATTCAACCCTCACCCTAGATTGTAAACTTTTAATATACAAGTCGCTCTTAAAACCTATATGGTGCTACGGAATTCAGCCTTGGGGTACTGCTTCAGCTTCTAATGTCGAGAGAATCCAACGAAGGCAAAACAAAATTTTACGGTTAATAACATCGGCTCCATGGTATATAAAAAATTCAAATATACATCGTGATTTAACTATGCCACTAGTGACTGAAGAAATTGCAAAATACGCAGGCAAATATTTAACAAAACTTGAGTCACATCCTAATCCGCTTGCCCGTAATATTTTGAACTTTACTGGACACATCCGCCTAAAAAAGAGGGACACAAATTGAAAATACTTTTATTTTTTTCCTTTTGATTATCACTACTTACATATGTATTATATATAACTATTACTAAGATTATGTCCGACACTGGTCGGGCCTAATTATATTTTTAGATTTAAGATTTAAATACTTATTGTTAGTTCATATATGAAGATACAATAAAAAAAAAAAAAAAAAGATATATAAGGTGTATTCGTGCACTTAGACACACCACCAGTAGATAAAAATTATGTAAAATGCAACTAAAGGCGACAAATCAGAAGTAAAAACGAAATTGCTTAATGTCGTGTCAATACGTATTATTATTGTATTTATTTTAGTATGCAAACATATGTATATATGTACATATATTGAAACAAATTGAATAATTCGCACTGTTGAATAATTGTAGCGATGTTATATTTTTATTTTCGTTTTATTCGTTTACAGTTTCGTATACTTTAATTTTTCAAGAAAATTATTATGAACGCCTCAGTGTAGAAAACTGACCTATTATAACAGCCAATTCAATTTAGTATATTATTCCAGACCCTTTTGTGTAAAGGAAAATAGTGTGACCGTTGGGTATTGTCTTTTTATTATTTTTCTTAACATACTATATTTGTTTTAAATTTCGTGACTTATCTTTACTGTAAAAATGATTCGCTTTTCAAATAGATAAACGGAAAAAACGTTGTCTTCGTTTTATTTATATTTTTTTTGTTTGTTTTTCTTGAATATATTTACGTGAAACAATAATAAAGTTGGTACAAATGCAGTAGAAGTAGATTTCTTACCAAATAAATCTGACTAGTTTTAGCGGTGACCTATATTGCGTCACGGTAACACTGAATCAAATATCACTGGAATGTATGGAAATATAAAAAGAGCAAATAAAATATTTTATGGCGAGAGGATGTATCATAAGAGAAAATCATAAAGTTAACTCTTTCAAAATGTGGACTGTAAGTTTGCGTATAGAGGTGATGAACGATCAAGAAAAAGAAATATGTACACGTAAATGTAAGTATGTATGTAAGAACATGCACATATATATTTCTATATGTATTTACGTGACAAAGAATGTATGTATGTATGTAAAAAGAAATGTAGTGAACAACAGTACTATACAAAATTATGCTAAACATACATACCTACGTACTTTTGACCTCTAAAATACTTGGGAAAGAAGGGGGCAAAATGGTAGCGGGATAACCTTCAAATTGAATGCCCATATAGCGACCGATTTTGCATGACCAAAAAATATGTGGATACACTTACATACATACATATGTACAAATTGTAACGATTCCCTGACGGGACCCATATTTTCCGGAAAAAGCGCTACCTATAACACCTGCTAAGCTCAATGGAAACTTGGGGTGATTCTTTATTATTCTTTCAAATATGGTTTATTTCGTTATCAACAAAAATTAAAACTTAGGTAGCTATATTATCATACCGATACGTTAATCCAACCTAAATAATAATATTAATAAAACAAGTCAAAATAAAAAAAAATATAAAAACAATAATAATATGTATAAGGTAACGTATATGTTATGCTAGAGACTAGAAATGATGATAGTCTCTCTTTTCTAAACCCTCCCATATCCTATGATATTCCTTATATACCGATGAATAGCCCACAATAATTTAACCTTTGGTAATTAAATGTTTCGTGAAATAATTATTAAATATTTATTCTGGCATTTTAAAATCAACCATAATTATTTTATGCATAAAAGAAGAAATATTTGTACATAATATTTATGAAGAAGTAAAACTTGTAATTAAAAAGTTAATAACAAAAGTACATTTTTTTTTTGTTTATGCAAATATAATAGTGTCCTATAATTTAACAAATAATATAATCTTATTAATTTTCTCTTTAATTGAAAAATTTAGTGTAATTGTTTAAATTTTATATTTAGGTTATTATGAAATGTAATATAAACAAAAAGATAGTATAACTCACCAAAATTCTCGTTCCGATGATTGCAGGCCTGTCATCAATGGAGCTTAAATTTGACTCATTCACAAAATTGCAATTTTTAAATTAAATTTTTGAATCAACACTACAAAAGTATCATGTTGATATGATGAATAATTTTATGTTTGTGTAATTTTGTAACTATTGTTTATTGTTACATTTTAGTTCTTTCTGTTTCTTTAGTTTTTAAGACCAAATATTTTTTTTAAGTAAAATTGTTTCCACTATTTATATTTTCGGATTTCTATTTTCTTCTTTATCGATTTAAATATATGTAGGTAATTTAGAGCAGAATTTCTTAATTTCTTCCAATATCAGATTTATATGGAGACCTTCTTATCAATTTAATGAATTTGTTTTCCTTCCTTGAGATATTCCAACGAAGTCAAAAATTTATGGTTAACAGCTCAAGATTGTACGTTGATGAATAGAAGAAAAGCTCAAATTCAAGGTTAGGCTTAAAGGGTAAAACAATTGGCCAGATGTTATTTAAATTTTTAGTTGCGATGTTTCAATATTCTTCACCAGATTTCTTTTCTTCCTAGCTTAAATCCTTTTATCCTTCTTTTTTTTAAGTTGAAATCTTCACTTTTAATATATTTTCTGTTCTCTCCGAAATCAAAATCACTTTTTTTTTCAACTTTCTCCAAATTTTTTTTTCAATTTTTTTTCAATCTCTACTACAAAAGCAAACCCACTTGATTCTTTTTTTTATTCGATTATAGACAGGTATATTTTCTACATAATATTCCAAAGTGTTTCAGAGCGTTTTACAGGTCTAATAAATGATGGCCCTCACAAAATGTACATATATATGTATGTATTTTTTCTCCTGCCTTTTATATTTTTGTTCTAAGGAGAAAATATAGGATCACTTACATTAACCGCCGTCTGGTAGTGATGGACGAAAAACAAAACCTTCTGTATTTTGGTTAGCTGGAGCGAAATAGTTGATTCCCAAAAAAAAAATTTAAATTTTCTCCTTCCAGATGTACTTCTGGTTGTTGGTTCTTGAATATGTTCACTCACGTGTTTATATAGGAATTAACATATGTTTTAGTATTTTTATGTTTATTCGGCTATTTTAATTTTATTTAAAATAAATTTATTTCAATGTGCGAACAACGATGCGAAACCGAACTGAATTTGAAATGCACTTTTGACATTAAAAGCAAAAAAAAAACAGAACATACCTTTTTAGAATGTAGATGTTGATATATTTGTAAGTGAATATATGTGTATGTAGGTATGCTTGAATGTGACCACTTGCAATCCAATTTCGAATTCTCAGAGAATTGATTAATTATATTCCAATCCGGTTCCAGTAGGACCAAATGTTTCTATCTAAGATGAAAATCACTTTCAATTCGGCTGTTGAAACAAGAAGAACAATTTTTAGAGCTTAGTTAAAAGCCGGAAACAGCATATTTGACGTATAAACTAATATAACGGACCCATTTAGGCGTTATTTGCTAATGAGACAAGCTGCCGTGAATAATATTTAGCTTTGGTATACCTTATTGCTTTAGGGGAAACCTTTTGTACAAACTTTACTTAATGCTAACAAAGTTAAAGAAAATATGGCATTAACAGTAGTTATTATGTACAACATTTGGTCAACCTTGTCCGACCGAGTAGTCCCACCAGTGAGGTTTTCCCGTATCAATTTGCAGAGCGATTTATTTTTAATTGTTATCTCCATGATATGTAGCTATAACTGAAATAATAACATTGAACCCATCGCAACTAACTCAAATGTATAGGTATGTATTTTACAAGCAACGGCTACAAAAGCGATACAAATATTAGGTAAAAACATACCCATAATAGGGGTGAACGCGCAGGTGTCTTTGCCCTTGTGCGTATACATATATACTGTCTGTGTTTACTAGTTTTTATATGTTTGAGCGAAATTAAAATAATTAATTACAAAAAATATTTAATACATCTTAAAGAGGTCATAAATTGTTTTTTTATTTTTTTTTATGCACACATATATTTATTTATTGTATCTTCAAATATGAACTAACAATAAGTATTCAAATCTTAAATCTAAATATAATTATTAGGCCCGATCAGTATCGGACATAAGCTTTGTGATAGTAATTAATAATACATAAATTTCGTATTAAGCACAATTATTATTTTCAAGATGTATCATTTGGGGTGCTGAGTATTAGAGCCCTTGTGTCTTTCTTTTTTAAGTGGATTACGAGCACAATGATTAGGATGTGACTCGAGTTTTGTTAAATATTTGCCTGCGTATTTTGAGATTTCTTCAGTCACTAGTAGCATATTTAAATCACAATGTATATTTGAATTTTTGATGTACCATGGAGCCGATGTTATTAACCGTAAAGTTTTATTTTGCCATCGTTGGATTCTCTCCACATTTAAAACTGAAGCAGTGCCCTATAGCTGAATTCCGTAGCACCATATTGGCTTCAAAAGCGACTTGTATAACAAAAGTTTGCAGTCAAGACTGAGTGTTGAATTTCTGCCAACCAACCAATGTATTTGAGTTAACTTAAGTTTCATTTGAATTAGTTTAGAGTCAATATGATGTTTCCAAGTAAGCCTTCGATCAAGGTGTATGCCAAGGTATTTCACTTTAGAATGTTGAGGAATATTTTGATTGTTGATTTGAATGAGGGAACAGGTATCTTTTCTTAGGGTAAACGTTATATGAACCCACTTTTGTTTATTTACTTTAATTCTCCATAAGTTCAACCATGTTTTCAGCTGAGTAATATGTTCCTGGATTGCGCGATGCCTCATAAAATTGTGAGCTTGTTTCAGTAGCAGAAAAAAAAATTGATTACAAAATTAAATTTCCTAAATTTTAGATTTTTGCCTAAATTTTTTTTCATTTTCTTTACTTCAAATGTTTCTTAATTTTTTCTATACTATCACAATAGTAGACTTAATTGTCTATTCAATGGTATATAATATGTATACCTTTGCCATTATATCAGTCTTAAAATGTATACACAAATATAACACCTCAGATGAAAATTTACGTGTTTTTTCTGCTATTGAAACAAACTCACAATTTTATGAGTCTTGACTGCAAACTTTTGATATACAAGTCGCTTTTGAAGCCAATACGGTGCTACGGAATTCAGCTATAGGGCACTGCTTCAGTTTTAAATGTGGAGAGAATCCAACGATGGCAAAATAAAACTTTATGGTTAACAACATCGGCTCCATGGTATATCAAAAATTCAAATATACATTGTGATTTAAATATGCTACTAGTGACTGAAGAAATCTCAAAATACGCAGGCAAATATTTAACAAAACTTGAGTCACATCCTTATCCGCGTGCTCGTAATATCTTAATTTTAACTGGACACATCCACTTAAAAAATACTCAGCACCCCAAATGATACTTCTTGAAAATAATTATTGTGCTTAATACGAAATTTATGTATTATTAATTACTATCACAATGTTTATGTCCGATACTGATCGGGCCTAATAATTATATTTAGATTTAAGATTTGAATAGTTATTGTTAGTTCATATTTGAAGATACAATAAATAAATATATGTGTGCATAAAAATATAAAAAACCAATTTATGACCTCTTTAAGATGTATTAAATATTTTTTGTAAACTAATAAACACAGACAGTATAAATGTATACGCACAAGGGCAAAGACACCTGCGCGTTCACCCCTATTATGGGTATGTTTTTACCTAATATTTGTATCGCTTTTGTAGCCGTTGCTTGTAAAATACATACCTATACATTTGAGTTAGTTGCGATGGGTTCAATGTTATTATTTCAGTTATAGCTACATATCATGGAGATAACAATTAAAAATAAATCGCTCTGCAAATTGATACGGGAAAACCTCACTGATGGGACTACTCGGTCGAACAAGGTTGACCAAATGTTGTACATAATAACTACTGTTAATGCCAAATTTTCTTTAACTTTGTTAGCATTAAGTAAAGTTTGTAAATAAGGTTTCCCCTAAAGCAATAAGGTATACCAAAGCTAAATGTTATTCACGGCAGCTTGTCTCATTATCAAATAACGCCTAAATGGGTCCGTAAAATTAGTTTATACGTCAAATATGCTGTTTCCGGCTTTTAACTAAGCTCTAAAAATTGTTATTCTTGTTTCAACAGCCGAATTGAAAGTGATTTTCATCTTAGAGAGAAACATTTGGTCCTACTCGAACCGGATTGGAATATAATTAATTAATTCTCTGAGAAATCAACATTGGATTGCAAGTGGTCACATTCAAGCATACCTACATACATATATATTCACTTACATATATATCAACATCTACATTCTAAAAAGGTATGTCCTGTTTTTTTTTTTTGCTTTTAATGTCAAAAGTGCATTTCAAAATCAGTTCGGTTTCGCATCGTTGTTCGTACATTGAAATAAATTTATTTTAAATAAAATTAAAATAGCCGAATAAACGTAAAAATACTAAAACATATGTTAATTCCTATATAAACACGTGAGTGAACATATTCAAGAACCAACAACCAGAAGTACATCTGGAAGGAGAAAATTTACATTTTTTCTCGGGAATCAACTATCCCGCTCCAGCTAACCAAAATACAGAAGGTTTTGTTTTTCGTCCATCACTACCAGACGGCGGTTAATGTAAGTGATCCTATATTTTCTCCTTAGAACAAAAATATAAAAGACAGGAGAAGAAATACATACATATATAGGTACATTTTGGGAGGGCCATCATTTATTAGACCTGTAAAACACTCTGAAACACTTTGGAATATTATGTAGAAAATATACCTGTCTATAATCGAATAAAAAAGAAAGAATCAAGTGGGTTTGCTTTTGTAGTAGGGATTGAAAAAAATTGAAAAAAAAAATTTGGAGAAAGTTGAAAAAAAAGTGATTTTGATTTGGGAGAGAACAGAAAATATATTAAAAGTGAAGATTTCAACTTAAAAAAAAGAAGGATTAAAGGATTTAAGCTAGGAAGAAAAGAAATCTGGTGAAGAATATTGGAACATCAGCACTAAAAATTTAAATAACATCTGGCCAATTGTTTTACCTTTTAAGCCTAACCTTGAATTTGTGCTTTTCTTCTATTCATCAACGTACAATCTTGAGCTGTTAACCATAAATTTTTGACTTCGTTGGAATATCTCAAGGAAGGAAAACAAATTCATTAAATTGATAAGAAGGTCTCCATATAAATCTGATATTGGAAGAAATTAAGAAATTCTGCTCTAAATTACCTACATATATTTAAATCGACAGGTTTTGTTCAGTTCTCGTTGTACCTTCATAGTGAACAGACGTAATAGCGGAATTTTTCTTACATACAAACTAAACAAAAAGAAATTATACAAAAAATATTCGTAGTACATATTAACTTTGATAAATAAGCATTTTTTTTTTGCTTTGCTAATATTTTAACATATAGAAATAACAAAAACAAAAGAACGGTAAACAAAAAAACATACAAACATACCCTTGAGGAATACTCTATATGAGTACCCCAAAGGAAAAAAATAGTGAAGTGAGTCCTAACAGCAGAAATGCCTATTTTACTGTGAGTTTTGATGCTCATAATGATAACAATAAAAATAAAATATCTGATAATAGACTTGCTGTGAGTTCTGAAGCTCTTAATAAAAATCAAAAATCTGATAATAGACTTTTTCTAACGGCAAAACCACAGTTTCGTCAGCGATCAACTTCGCTTTGTCCAATGCCAACTAGTAAATCGTTGAAAATATTGCCTAGTACTTCCACATTTAACTCAGCGATATCACCCGCCTCGGGCTCGGGCACATCACTTAACCAAGTTGTCACTGAAAATAAGAGTAGCCCAAAACCCAAGGTCGAAGTCGGAATGGACAGATACATTACAATTTTAAAGCGCGGGCGAAGCCCAAATTCTACTAAAATTGCATCTGCTCCAAAGATGTCTAGGGATAACAGCGCATCCTCTACTAATCGGCAAAACCGTTTTAAAATATTGCAAGATGACAATGACAAACCCGCTGAATCTGCGAACAAAACCTCCAAGCCGCCACCAATCTATTTAAGAGAAAAAAACTCAAACGCTCTTATTAAAAAATTAATTTCGTTCGTTGGTGAGAATAAATTTCACATTGTTCCAATAAAACGTGGTAATATTGATGAAACGAAAATTCAAATTTATGAAGAAAAAGATTTTCGAAAATTGGTTTCTGAATTTGAAAAAAGTAAAACAAATTTCTACACATATCAGCTCAAGAGTGCTAAAGGTATGCAGATTGTGTTGAAGGGCATAGATTCCTATGTTGCTCCTGAAGAAGTAAAAGATGCTCTCGTCCTCCAGGGTTTTAAAGTAAAAAATGTATCGAACATAATAAATAGGGAAAAGATCCCTCAACCTCTATTTCGCGTTGAACTTGAGCCAAATGATATAAAATTGAAAAAAAATGAGACCCATCCAATATATAATTTAAGATATCTCTTGTATCGAAAAATAACCGTTGAAGAACCACACAAGCGTTCAGGACCCGTACAGTGCCATAATTGTCAAGAATATGGCCATACTAAAACTTACTGCAAATTACCTACTGTTTGTGTTGTGTGCGGCGAGTTACACGGCACTGCTAGTTGCAATAAGCCAAAAGATCAAAGTGACAAAAAATGCAGTAATTGTGGAGGTAATCACACCGCTTACTACAGAGGTTGTTCTGTGTACTCTTTCGTCAAACAGACTATGACGCAAACACCTAAATTGGCCCCAGCCCAATAAGCAAACGCTTTATCAGCCACTATTGCGCAAGTGAGCCAACCAGTTAGTTCCCGTGTATCGTATGCCGATGCTGCTAAGACAAATTCTATTCATACACAAAATGTTTCACCACCAAATAATTCAACAAATACAAACCCGAACTTTAATTTCAATCGCCTTGAAGCTACTATTGATAATCTGGTGCAAACTATAAATAATTTTACAACAAATATGATGCAAGAAATGCTGCGAATGCAGAATACATTGTTTCAAGCTTTAGTTAAAAAACCATGAACACGTTAAAAATATGTTTCTGGAGCGCAAACGGCATTCGCCAACATAAAAATGAACTTGAGCACTTCCTCACGGAAAAAATATTGATATAATGTTGGTCTCAGAGACTCATTTGACTTCGAGAAGCCTTTTTAAAATTTATGGCTACACCTTATATGATTCAAAGGACCCGAGAGGAAGAGCATGCGGTGGATCAGCAATTTTAATTAAGTCAAGACTCAAGCATTATTTTATTGACAACATTTGTGAAGAACATTTACAAGCAACGAATATTTGTGTCGAAAATTTTTGCACTAATTTTGTCATATCATCAATTTACTCTCCTCCTAGATTCGCAATTACACATCTCTGGGTCCTTGTGTCGTAGCAGCTGGCGACTATAATGCTAAACACACGTTCTGGGGTTGGCGTCTTATTACAGCCAGAGGTCGAGCGTTGTTCAATACAATTTCCAAAATGGGCTTGCATGTAATTTCGAGTGGGGAGCCCACTTATTGGCCTACTGACATTTATATGTTTGGCGTCATAAAAAATATTACTAGGGAATTAATTCACGAAGAAGCTTCCCTAGATCTATCGTCCGATCACTCTTCCACGATCGTTACAATCTGTAGCCCAAAAATGTCTTAGTAGTCATTGCACGGAAAACATTACACTAAGAACACCTGATGATGTTGAATCTAACATTGCCAATCTTAACGAAAATATTAAGAAGGCTGCTAAACATGCCACTACCTCCTATCCACAGACTGGGTTTAATAGAATATATTTTACAGATATCGAACGTCTCGTATGTGAAAAAAGAAGAGCTAGAAGAGAATGGCAACAGCACAGATCACCCCAACTTAAAATCAGATTTAAAGAGTGTACTAATCGACTCCAAGAGTTGCTTGCATTTGAAAAAACTGCATCTTTTAAAAATTATTTGGAAGGTCTTGATGTCACACCAGCATCTAATTACTCTTTGTGGCGCGCTGCTAGAAAGCTTAAAACACCAGTTGAGTTTAAACCACCTCTGCGCACATCTACAGGAGGTTGGGCAAGAAGCGACACTGAAAAAGGTAAAATATTTGGTGAGCATTTAAAATCCGTATTCACCCCAAACACGTGTTCTGGTGCTGTTGATTTGCCAAATGTAGTTGCACTACCCCCTCGACCAATAAAATTTAAGACGTGTGATGTACAAAAAATAATTGCAGAACTCAACCCGAAAAAAGCTCCGGATATTGATGGAATTGGTAACCAGATGTTGATGAAGTTGCCTCGTATTACAAATCCTGTTATTCATATTTAATGCTATTTTACGACTGGAGTATTATCCACACAACTGGAAACTTGCCAAGGTTAAAATGATTCCAAAGCCGGGCAAAGATATAACCAAGGCTGAGTCATATAGGCCAATAAGTCTACTATCTACAATGTGAAAGCTTTTCGAAAAACTGCTCAAAACAAAATTGTCCCTAATTCTAATTAGTAGTGGGTGCATACCAGACCATCAATTTGGTTTTAGAAGTCAGCATAGCACCATTGAACAAACTCACAGATTGGTTCAATTTATAAGAAAAACTTTTGAAGAAAAAAAGTATTGCTCTGCGCTGTTCATTGACGTTTCTCAGGCATTTGATAAAGTGTGGCATGAAGGCCTAATTTTAAAATTAAAGACTTACCTGCCAATAAACATTTTAAATCTGCTGGAAAGTTACATTATTGCCCGGAATTTCACTGTTGTGGAAGGAAACTTTATGAGTACGCCTGAAATAATCTCATCCGGTGTGCCACAGGGGAGTATACTGGGGCCAGTTTTATATTTGATTTATACTTGTGATATGCCCTTGAGCAGCAATATCCATACATCTACGTTTGCCGATGATACAGCCTGCCTTAGTATGCACGAAAACCCACACGAGGCTTCCCGATATCTTCAGCAACATATTACTCAGCTAGAACTATGGTTAAACATGTGGAGAATAAAGGTAAACGAACAGAAGTGTGCTAGGTAACAGACACTTGTTCCCCCGTTACAATCAATAATCAAATTGTTCCTCAAAACTTACATGTGAAATACCTTGGTATACATCTTGATCGAAGGCTCACATGGAAATACCACATTGACTCTAAGCTAACGCAAATGAAACTTAAACTAACTCAGATACATTAGCTGGTTGGTAGAAATTCAACCCTCACCCTAGATTGTAAACTTTTAATATACAAGTCGCTCTTAAAACCTATATAGTGCTACGGAATTCAGCTATGGGGTACTGCTTCAGCTTCTAATGTCGAGAGAATCCAACGAAGGCAAAACAAAATTTTACGGTTAATAACATCGGCTCCATGGTATATAAAAAATTCAAATATACATCGTGACTTAAATATGCCACTAGTGACTGAAGAAATTGCAAAAACCGCTGGCAAATATTTAACAAAACTCGAGTCACATCCTAATCCGCTTGCCCGTAATATTATGAACTTTACTGGACACATCCGCCTAAAAAAGAGGGATACAAGGGCTTTTATTCACAGCACTCCAGATGGGACTTCCTGAAAATTCTTTTATTTTTTTTATATTTTCCTTTTGATTATCAATACTTATGTATGTATTATATATAACTATTACTAAGCTTATGTCCGACACTGGTCGGGCCTAATTATATTTTTATATTTAAGATTTGAATACTTATTGTTAGTTCATATATGAAGATACAATAAATAAAATACATGTATTAAAAAAAAAAACAAAAAAAAAATATTTAAATCGATAAAAAAGAAAAGAGAAATCCGAAAATATAAATAGTGGAAACAATTATACTTAAAAGAAATATTTGGACTTAAAAACTAAAGAAACAGAAAGAACTAAAATGTAACAATAAACAATAGTTACAAAATTACACAAACATAAAATTATTCATCCATTAACATACATACATACACACAAACGAATTTTAAGAAATCATATCAACATGATACTTTTGTATTGTTAATTCAAAAATTTAATTTAAAAATTGCAATTTTGTGAACGAGTCAAATTTAAGCTCCATTGATGACAGGCCTGCAATCATCGGAACGAGAATTTTGGTGAGTTATACTATCTTTTTGTTTATATTACATTTCATAATAACCTAAATATAAAATTTAAACAATTACACTAAATTTTTGAATTAAAGAGAAAATTAATAAGATTATATTATTTGTTAAATTATAGGAAACTATTATATTTGCATAAACAAAAAAAATTTACTTTTGTTATTAACTTTTTAATTACAAGTTTTACTTCTTCATATATATTATGTACAAATATTTCTTCTTTAATGCATAAAATAATTATGGTTGATTTTAAAATGCCGGAATAAATATTTAAAAATTATTTCACGAAACATTTAATTACCAAAGGTTAAATTAAATCACAATGTATATTTAAATCACAATGTATATTTGAATTTTTGATGTACCATGGAGCCGATGTTATTAACCGTAAAGTTTTATTTTAGTGTTGTAAAAGTATTGAGTATTTGAGTACTGAGTACTCAATACCGAGTGTTTTTTCCGGTACTCAATACACAAAAGTATCTACTCAATACTTTCAGGGTTGCATTTTCTAGTATTCAAACGAAATTATTCCTTTAATATACATCAAATTTATACAACTCTGTGTGCGAATTTAAGATTGATAAAAATATATCTCTCAAGAAGAAAAATATATCTCTGGACCTCCTGGAATTAGTGTAACAAATACAAATTCAGAAAGCAACAGAAATGTTCCGAATTATTTTGATACGAAGACGCATAATGAAACAAGGACTTCAAAATGCTTCATTGGACTAAACAACTTCACTCATGAGGAGAAAAAGTGACCCTTTAGAGTGGTGGAAAGCACATGAAACCAACAAAGATTAACGTACAAAAACTAATCTTCAAAGTAATTTTTTTTTTTTTTTTATGAATTGAATAGGCTAAAGTTCGTAACGCTTTTTAAGCCAAATTACATGTGATAATTATTAATGAACAAATAACATCAAAGTTAGTTGTAAATATTCTGACAACAACACATAGTTGAACGGAACAGCCAGCCGTTTTCGAAGGCCACTAAACCTTCCTCATCAGCGTTCTTCTGTGTTTTGGTCCACTGTGTGTGGTGTCAGTTGATGTAGATGTCTGCCTTATATACGTAACTTTATTGCAAATGGAATATGTGAATTGGTTTGATTCATTGCATTTCAATTTGCTAATGTGTTTCGTAATGTATACGCAAGTTACCATCTATATATATATACCATCTTCTATATATATTACCATCTTCTATATATATTACAACAGTCTTACCATTGTCGTTTTGTTCCTTACTAACTATACACATGTTTGTTAATTTGCTTATTTTTGTTCTACTTAAGACAAACTTTTTTGGTTTGTTACTATTAAGTATATTTTTTATTTTTAATTTTTGCCACAAGCCAATGACTATTAATTAGTTAATTTAATTATTATTTTTCGAACTGTATTTGTTTCTATATTCTTATGAATTGAATAGGCTAAAGTTCGTAACGCTTTTTAAGCCAAATTACATGTGATAATTATTAATGAACAAATAACATCAAAGTTAGTTGTAAATATTCTGACAACAACACATAGTTGAACGGAACAGCCAGCCATACATTACGAAACACATTAGCAAATTGAAATGCAATGAATCAAACCAATTCACATATTCCATTTGCAATAAAGTTACGTATATAAGGCAGACATCTACATCAACTGACACCACACACAGTGGACCAAAACACAGAAGAACGCTGATGAGGAAGGTTTAGTGGCCTTCGAAAACGGCTGGCTGTTCCGTTCAACTATGTGTTGTTGTCAGAATATTTACAACTAACTTTGATGTTATTTGTTCATTAATAATTATCACATGTAATTTGGCTTAAAAAGCGTTACGAACTTTAGCCTATTCAATTCATAAGAATATAGAAACAAATACAGTTCGAAAAATAATAATTAAATTAACTAATTTATTTTTATTTGTTATAAATTTATGTAAATATATTTAATTTTGGTTTTTGCATATTGCATTATATAATACGTATTGCAGGTTAATTTGCTTTAATAAATTATAATTTTTAACTTCTCATATCGTCGCTGTTTTAACTAACGGATCTAACGGACATTTTTTTGAGAAATGAGTTAAATGCTTTACTAGACTTTATAAGTCATAATACACATTATAAGTAAAAAGATTTTTGACGCAGCCATAAGAATGAATGTACAAAACAACCATAAAAGCTGCTCTCCTTTTAAATTTTTAAAATGGTAGTTAGTTCAGTTATTTAAAACAGCGACGATATATGCACATACGTTCACATGTATGTGTGTTTTAATATTAAATTCAAAAAACGGTTGAAGTATTGAGTAGTATCGAGTACCCAATTGAAAAAGTATCAAGTAGTATTGAGTATTCAAAAGTAGCCGCTTTTTACAACACTATTTTATTTTGCCATCGTTGGATTCTCTCCACATTTAAAACTGAAGCAGTGCCCTATAGCTGAATTCCGTAGCACCATATTGGCTTCAAAAGCGACTTGTATATCAAAAGTTTGCAGTCAAGACTGAGTGTTGAATTTCTGCCAACCAACCAATGTATTTGAGTGAACTTAAGTTTCATTTGAATTAGTTTAGAGTCAATATGATGTTTCCAAGTAAGCCTTCGATCAAGGTGTATGCCAAAGTATTTCACTTTAGAATGTTGAGGAATATTTTGATTGTTGATTTGAATGAGGGAACAGGTATCTTTTCTTAGGGTAAACGTTATATGAACACACTTTTGTTCATTTACTTTAATTCTCCATAAGTTCAACCATGTTTTCAGCTGAGTAATATGTTCCTGGATTGCGGGATTCCTCATAAAATTGTGAGTTTGTTTCAATAGCAGAAAAAACACGTAAATTTTCATCTGAGGTGTTATATTTGTGTATACATTTTAAGACTGATATAATGGCAAAGGTATACATATTATATACCATTGAATAGACAATTAATTGTGATAGTATAGAAAAAATTAAGAAACATTTGAAGTAAAGAAAATGAAAAAAAAATTTAGGCAAAAATCTAAAATTTAGGAAATTTAATTTTGTAATCAAAATTGGATTTTCAAAAAGTATTGAAGGTATGAGAATCATTTTTTTTCAGTTTGTAAAGCTAAACATATTCTTTTGAAATAAATCAAAATGTTTCCCAATATATAATTTTATAAAACTTTTTTTTTTTTGTTACGAAAAATTGTTTTAGAAAAATTTTAGCATTTATAGAAAATCTCCTCTCCTACCTATATTTTATGCGTAGGATGTCAAGAGTTTCTTGCAAGTAACCCAGCAAAAAAATATTTAGAATTTGTAATGGTTAGTACTCTTTTAATGGCTTACAAAGTAAAGAGTGGTACATATTTATCAAATTATTTTATGTGTATAATATTGACTGTCCTGTTAAGGAAAGTGCAATAGAAACTACGCTTAAAGAAGTAATTAATTTCCATTAAAGAATCAAATTTGCGATAGGAAAATAGAGCAACTGATGTCTACCATATCTGGACACAATAATAATTAGAGATGGACAACAACTTAAAATTTACTGGTACCCCAAAACCCTACATCATCTGGACGCATTATAAATTTCCACTCAAGCCAACCTAAACATGTGATAATGAATACGGCATCGAATATGATTAAAAGAGTCCTTACAATTAGCGACAAATGTTTTCATATTAAAAATATACAAAAATTAAAACCTATATTGCAAATGAACTCATTTCCCATTCCAATTACAAGAAGCTTAATTAATATACATATGCCAGAAGGAAACGCAAAAAATTGACAGACCACCCTTAATGTACAAAACTGTGACATATATACCAAAAATTTCGGAAAGAATTGAAAAAACACGAATTTATAATAAGGAAAAGTATAAAATGGCTTTTACATTAAAAAATATTTTTTCTAACACTAAAAGTTAACTTCACAAAATAAAAAAAATCCAATATAATTTATAGGATATCGTGTATGGGCGACGGCACCAATGTATGCAAACAGGTATATGTTGGCACAACAAAAAATAAACTTAAAACGAGAATAGCTGGACATAAATCAGATTTAAAAAACAATGATAAATTATTGAAAAAACTGCACTTACAGCCCACTGTGCAGAGAGAAAACATAAACCTTACTTAGACACAGTAGAGATTTTACAAAAAGAGGACAATTACAACAAACGTTACTTATTGGAAATGCTACATATAATAAATATAAATAAAGAAGAGAGAATGAACTACAAAACAGATGTAGAAAACTGCGCTCAAAGCTATCGCAACATCATAAACAAAAACTTCAACAATTAGTACAATAAGTATCTAAAATGAATAAAGACGTATTACTGCTACTGTTTTTTTAGTTTTGTTTATTGTTGCTCATTGCAAGTGTATTTACCTTATTTATCCAGATTAGTACAATAAGTATCTAAAATGAATAAAGACGTATTACTGCTACTGTTTTTTTAGTTTTGTTTATTGTTGCTCATTGCAAGTGTATTTACCTTATTTATCCAGAGTGTTAAAATAATGTAATGTTTTGTATATAAATGTATTATAGATTTCCTGATGATGCTGTCCAGCGGATGGCAAAATATCGAAATAAATAATTAAATGAACAAATAAATAAATATCCAAAATTGGCCTTAAGCTTAACAAAATCGTTATTAATTGTATTAAATATAATATATAAAATTTTTTTCTAGTTTACTAAATGATACCCATGCTGTTATACTTGCACGTGCAGGATCAAAAGGAATTGCAAATAAAAACCTATTATTGTTTAACGGAAGCACTCTAATAGGTAGAACCATTGAAACTATTAAAAAAACTGGTTTATTTTATAACATTTGGGTTTCTACTGATAGCGATCTTATTGAAATGGAGGCTTTAAAGTGTAAGTATTTAAATACATATACATAGGCGTAGAAAGACTATTCATGGCGGTGCATTGCCCCCTTAGAATTATTAAAAATTTGATGTAATTATTTGTTTTAATATAACGCATGAAAATCACCGACAAAAAGCATAATTGTTCGAAGTTTCTTACAAACACAAAAATTTATTCACAAAACGTCAACCTTAAACATCTCAAATAAAATGTGAACGAGTATGTTTAGTTCTTAGAAAACTCGTCTTAAAAATGTTTAAGAACATAAGTGTGAACATGTATTAAACATGTTTAAAAACATAAGTGTGAACATAGTATAAAACAAACTTAATCACTCCTATCGTGAACAGTTTTTCCCTTGAAATATTTTCCCTTTTCCCCAAATTGCAATCGTGAATAATATTTCCCCAGAAATCTGTTCCCTTTTCTGATTCCCCTTATCGTGAATAATATTTTTCACATGAATTTTTTCACTTTTTCCTTGGTTTTGCTCACTTTATTTTTGCAGGCGAATTGAATCAATATATCGCTTAATTTATTTATTAAACTTCCAATTAATAACTTTTAATTATAAATAATAATTTTTAGGACAATATCAGTAAATAATTAATAACAATAATTCCGTACAGCACCTTTTTTCATTGAATATGAACATCTTTGGTTTATATACTGTTAATTTTATGGCGATGGCATACATAAGAATTTTTTCCACTGCACGCAAAATATTTCAAAACACTACTTTAAACTTAAAAACATTGCATTTGAAACAAAAAAATGTTGTAATTTTCACTATCAAATATAAATTTTTCTGATTTTCAATTAATTTTGAAGTTTTACAAGTCTTCTTCCCGTTTTCTACATTCACTGCGAATCGATAGCGGGAACAAACGTTCCCATGAAGTTCCCGATAGCGAATTTCCATTCATGGGGTATGAAAACTTCATGGGAACAAAAATTTCACATTTTATTCACGATAGGGGTGAATGTGTTAAATACAATGCAATAAAATTATATTATATGATGATGTCAAATTCGCCACAAATATTTCAAAACGTTTCCATTTATTTCTCATTATTATCTTTTCTAGCGGCGCAAGATTAAATTAATATATTGTTTGTGGCCAGTGGTGGCTGTTAGCCGGGCAAAAACAATACAATACAAATTGAGCAATGTTTCTCATTGTTTTTGTTTTGTTTTTTTCACTCACTTCAAAGAGCTTTTAAGTAAACAGAAATCAAAACAAAAATATATTTATAACTGTAATAGTGTCGATTAATTTTGTTACGAAAATCATTTTCTAACCCCTGTATCGCGCCATAAATAGCAATACACAGTGGGAACTTTTGCAAAATAAATGGTAATAAATCTGGAACTTCTAAACTACTAATTGGATTTATATGAAACTTAGAACATCCGTAGAGGAGGACTCAGGCTTTATAACAAATGTCTTGGCAGCCGTCTGGCTAAAGCTGGACAGGAGTTACAGTGGGCCTAAGTTGACAGCATGGGACTCAAAAAAAATTCTGAGGCTTGTAGCTTTTAGAAAAATTATCCGATTTTTATAAGATAAAGCGTTTTGATCTAAGCTTAACATTTTTAATAAATAATGTCCTTAGATGTGTTTTCGTATCTCTCATAATTTAGAAGATATTTGACTTTTAACAAAAAAAAATTTTTTTTTGCCTTGACTTTTTTTAGTATTTCACCCACAACTTTTTAGTCAATTGTTGGATTTTAAATTAAAAGACAGCATTAAATTTCTGATCAAATTTTAAATAAAAGTAAAAAACTTATTAATATCTGCAGTCGTGAAAACGGGAAAAGGCAAAGAATTCAAAGTTTTAAAATTTTTCTGAAAAAGGCACGTTTTTTTAAGAAAAAGTTTCTTCATTATTTTAAATTTTGTGAAAAACTTTTGTATGTGTTCTGGCTTTCACATCGTTTTCACATTTTTTCTTGTGAGTTCGGATGTTAAAACACATCCTACGCCTATTTAAGTTGAAATTTAGAAAATAAAAATTAATAGTATGTGTTCTTGCATCCGATTTTAGATGAAAACGATTGTTAAATGAACGATTTCCAAGTTTTAGATTTTTTCGTTTTCACTTTTGGCAAAAAAAACTCGTATTCTTTTCACAAGACTATTAACAAGTGAAAAGAATACGAGTTTTTTTGCCAAAAGTGAAAACGAAAAAATCTAAAACTTGGAAATCGTTCATTTAACAATCGTTTTCATCTAAAATCGGATGCAAGAACACATACTATTAATTTTTATTTTCTAAATTTCAACCTAAACAGGCGTAGGATGTGCTTTAACATCCGTTTTCACAAGAAAAAATTTGAAAACGATGTGAAAGCCAGAACACATACATTTGTTTAACACATTCACTTTTAAAACACATAGCGCTAAAACCAATCTATTCAGAATATGCTAAGAGCCAATTATTTTGTATTTTGGGGCATGCACCCTACACTCAGCAGTGTCCGAAAATTGCCAATTTCAAAATTTTTTTTGTGCTTATGCGCTTATAAAAAGTTGTGACGGTACATTTTGAAAGTTTTAGCTATATCATTGAATTGTTAGGATAGTTGGCAACATGTTTAACTTAAATTTTTAACAGCCTTTTCATAAATGCGAACATGCGCGCAAATTTTCTGAAAAAAGTCAAAATTTTGGAAAAATTTTGTTTTGTACCATAAAAAATATATATGAAAATAATTTTCTTTTCTTATGTTGGCATTTTTAGCTTTCATGTGAGTCTTTTTACTTTGCCTGAAAAAAATTATTCCAATATAATTAACTGATCTCGAGATATTCCGATTGTAGGGTGCAATTCAAAAAATATGTAGAATGCGCTTAACTTTTTTCCCTTTATTCACACATCAGCTGTTTAAAACTTTTATGAATTCTGAAATTCAACCTAAATAGAAAAACAAAACTAAATTTGGAATGTTATCCAATAAGTCTATGTATATTTTTCGCAATAAAAAATATTTATGGTAATTATACCATATGTTTTTCCATGTCAGTGTAGTTAATGTTAATAACAAACAGGTAAGCATTTAACGAATAACACCACACATTTTTAATGGATTAAAAAAGGTTTTCGCGGATTTTATTACAGCAACATCGGGAGGTGCTACCTGATTATGCTACTACTACTTAATAAAACTTCACAGTACTAGGTAATTAGACAAAATTAGCAAAGGTGCTTATAAGTTATGCTGTATTGCATAAAAACGCAGGGTTCTTTTATAAGAATAATCAATCTATATTGAACTGTTATGGAGATTAGTATTAAATATAACGCGGTATGTAAACTTCTATGGGAATACGTTCCTCTTAGTAATAAACTAAGAGGAACGTATTCCAAGAAAAATGTTCTAAAATCATAGATATAATTGACAACTCATTTGGATTAAAACTAAATGAAGATGCTACTAAAAAAAATAGAGAACTTTTTGGTACCGTACGAAAGAAAAATGAAAGAATTAAATTATAACAAAACTAAGTTCCAAAAACAAAATGAACAATGGCTAAAAACCGAGATAGTTACACAGATTGGTATGAAACAATTGGAAGGCCTAATAAATTATATGAGGAACTTCAACCAAGAAGCCAGAAAAGAAAGCAAGAGGATTTCATTGAAAACCACTCTTTTGGCCTTATAAATGATGCCTTTAGAAAAGCCTTAACCAAAAACAAACCAAAGGAAGTTGGCCAAATTGTAGATGCTCTTCCAAAAGCATATGGTAGAAAGCATACCAACGCCTAAATCTAAAACAGATTTTACTAATGAAGATGCATTAGCCCTTATTAGCCATCGGTTTCGAACGTTAGTAGCACGGGCGCCACTACTGAGTTATGCAGTCTCCTCGAAAATACTGCTTCTAGGATAATTTCAACCTTTAGCAAAGAAGACATAAGTAAATGCCACAAGTCCGAGCTAGTATTAATTTGTAAATGGGGTTGTGATGGGACTACTGGATTTTCTGAATATAGACAACAAAGCGAAGATAATATATCTTTTTCATCGATATTTATGTCTACGTTGGTACCTCTTAGAATGCGTTTATATACAAATTCATCATCATCATTCACGTATGGATAAATAGGAAGCCTGCATCAAAGTTATTATGTCGACCAATAAAATTTTAATATATGAAAGAAAATAGAGATGAAACTCAAAATATTGTGGTTACTATATCAGAAGAAATAAGGAACTTACCAAGCATTGCAACAAAAATTTCTGACTGCATTATAAATGTCACATTTGATTTACAATTGACTATGATAGATGGAAAGTTGCCAATGCCCTAACGGATACCAAGTCACACTGGAAATGCAATATATGTGGGAAAAAAAGCTCTGAGTTTGAAGAGAAATCTGATGAAACTATAAAATAGGAAGCCCTTAAATTTGGAATTTCCCCACTTCATGCTCGCATTAGATCTATGGAGTATTGCTTGCATCTATCATATGATATAAAATATAGACATATCAAAGGTAATGAAACTGTCTCCTCACGAAACAATAAAGACTTAGCAGATACACGAAGAACTGAGAAGAAAAGGATACAAGATGAATTCAGAAAGCATGGGCTAATAATTGATAAGCCAATCAATGGTTATGGTAGCTCGAATGATGGAAATACTGCTAGACGCTTTTTTGAGGATCCTGAGACTACATCCTTGATAACCGGCTTGGATAAAAAACTAATAAGGAACTTCAAAATAATACTGGCAACTATTAACAGTAAAAAGCAAATCAATGCAGAAAAATTTGATGCTTTTGCTAATGAAATAGAAGTATTGATACAAATTTATATCCATGGAGATTGATGACGCCAACTGTACATAAGGTATTATCTCATGGAAAAGAAATCATTGAAACCAACATCCTACCTCTGGGAGAACTTACAGAAGAAGCTCAAGAAGCAAGGAACAAAGATGTAAAGCAGTACAGATTATTAAATAGTCGAAAGTGTTCAAAATTAGCAGAAAATTATGATTTAATGCTTCACTTATTGTTATCCTCAGATCCAGTTTTACAAGCATTACGATTGAAATGGTTACCAAAGATAACTAAAGAAATAGAGAAAGACGACAGTGTTTTCTTAAAAATAATTGAAATAAATAAATTGTAAAATTATGGTAATTAACATAGCTCAAACATGTAATTTAAAAATAAATAAATTATTTAGTGTTAAAAAGTTTTTCTTAGTTATAGCCTAATATTAAATAGATTATCTATTGGTAAATAATAATAAAAAATTAATACACACAAATAAAACTTTTCCAAATTTTTATGCAATACAGCATAATTTATAAGCACCTTTGCTAATTTTGTCTAATTACCTAGTACTGTGAAGTGTTATTAAGTAGTAGTAGCATAATCAGGTAGCACCTCCCGATGTTGCTGTAATAAAATCCGCGAAAACCTTTTTTTAATCCATTAAAAATGTGTGTTGTTATTCGTTAAATGCTTACCTGTTATTAACATTAACTACACTTACATGGAAAAACATATGGTATAATTACCATAAATATTTTTTATTGCGAAAAATATACATAGACTTATTGAATAGCATTCCAAATTTAGTTTTGTTTTTCTATTTAGGTTGAATTTCAGAATTCATAAAAGTTTTAAACAGCTGATGTGTGAATAAAGGGAAAAAAGTTAAGCGCATTCTACATATTTTTTGAATTGCACCCCACAATCGGGATATCTCGAGATCAGTTAATTATATTGGAATAATTTTTTCAGGCAAAGTAAAAAGACTCACATGAAAGCTAAAAATGCCAACATAAGAAGAGAAAATTATTTTTATATATATTTTTTATGGTACAAAACAAAATTTTTCCAAAATTTTGACTTTTTTCAGAAAATTTGCGCGCATGTTCGCATTTATGAAAAGGCTGTTAAAAATTTAAGTTAAACATGTTGCCAACTATCCTAACAATTCAATGATATAGCTAAAACTTTCAAAATGTACCGTCACAACTTTTTATAAGCGCATAAGCACAAAAAAAATTTTGAAATTGGCAATTTTCGGACACTGCTGAGTGTAGGGTGCATGCCCAAAATACAAAATAATTGGCTCTTAGCATATTCTGAATAGATTGGTTTTAGCGCTATGTGTTTTAGAAGTGAATGTGTTAAACAAATGTATGTGTTCTGGCTTTCACATCGTTTTCACATTTTTTCTTGTGAAAACGGATGTTAAAGCACATCCTACGCCTGTTTAGGTTGAAATTTAGAAAATAAAAATTAATAGTATGTGTTCTTGCATCCGATTTTAGATGAAAACGATTGTTAAATGAACGATTTCCAAGTTTTAGATTTTTTCGTTTTCACTTTTGGCAAAAAAACTCGTATTCTTTTCACTTGTTAATAGTCTTGTGCCAGAACACATACAAAAGTTTTTCACAAAATTGAAAATAATGAACATACTTTTTCTTAAAAAAACGTGCCTTTTTCAGAAAAATTTTAAAACTTTGAATTCTTTGCCTTTTCCCGTTTTCACGACTGCAGATATTAATAAGTTTTTTACTTTTATTTAATATTTGATCAGAAATTTAATGCTGTCTTTTAATTTAAAATCCAACAATTGACTAAAAAGTTGTGGGTGAAATACTAAAAAAAAGTCAAGGCAAAAAAAAAATTGTTTTTGGTAAAAGTGAAATATCTTCTAAGTTATGAGAGTAGGGTGTTGGTGAGAGTTCTGGAAACAAGAGCAGGGAGCATAGGGTGGTACTTATTTGCGTGGAAGTTTTTGAAATTGTTTGTGAGTAATGAGATTCGGCAACTGGGCTGGCACGACTTGGCTTGCCTGGGTTTGGGCGGGGGTTTGGCTGAGGGTTGGTTAGGATTTGTATACTAATTTTGTATGAGAAAACTAACAACGATGATATAAGTGCCACCCTATTGTATTGTTGTTCTGTTGTTAAAAGTTCTGTTGTGGTTTTTTTTTATTGATATGTATGAATGTGTTTGAAACAGTTGGTTTAATTAAGTTGTTTGAATACAAAAGCTTGATCCTAACCATACACAACAAAGTTGATTGGAAATAAAAATCAAAACAATACTATTTATGTATATATGTATGTATATATATATATATATATATATTTTATTTATTAATTTGTTTGAAAATTTTATAATATGTATGTATAATAAAAAATTGTAAAAAAAATAAATCTCATATTGAAGTATATATAATATTTTTGAAGTTCATCTTTATTGATCCAAGAATTATATTGATTGGAAAATCCCAACCATTTTACGTACACCTGATGTCCCTTAGTTTTAATAACATTTTCAATCAAGTATGTATTTGGAAAATGTGTCTTTAATAGTTCATGTTCATAAAATCCACCAACAATCGGATTCCTTTGATAGTCTTCCAATAAATAAGTAATGGGGTTTGTGTTCTGTAAAGTACAAATTTTAAAAATTTCAGTTGTACAGTTTGGAGTATATCCTTTTGAAAAAATATGTTTATATTTGCTAATTCGAACGTGATCTCCAACTTTTAGTTTACCAAATTTATATATTTTGAGATGATTATAGACTTGTTTTAGTATAGAACTTTCATTTTCTGCGTTAACAGACTTTGGTGTCATTCCAATTGTTCTATGCTTTTTATTATTATATTGATTATTTAATCAGAAATAATTTCTTAATCAGGCTTGAGTTCAGTAATTTCAATTCTTATGAATGAAATATTTTTATTAATTAATGTGAGTATCTAAAGAAGAGAAGAAAAATTAAACTAGACACTATTAGCTGGGGGAAATACCGATATTTTTCTGTGCAGCCACGCACTTCATCAGCACCCATGTCTATCTACTGGGGTAGAGATTATTATTAACATCAGCTATTTAACCTGAATTTCTATGAAAGTGGAATATGAGAATTGATTGTGTATACAATTATTGATTTACCTTTGGTAAACACATTTGTAAGTATCACTATTCATTTTCTGTTTTTCCATTTTCTATTTAGGTTAGCACGAAGTTATATCACTCTACCAATGTATGTTTAACTATTCTTACTTATCTTTTACGATCATCACATTAATTATTTTTACTTATTCGATGCACCATCGGTACATACATATAAGTATTATTGTAGTGGCTTTATGTTACTTTGTTTTTGCTTTCTACAGTTGACTTACCTTTCCAGCATTCTGAAGCAGTTCTGGCCAAGTGAACAGTGATCGCCAAGTGAACATATTTTTGTCACGTGCCCATGATGAATTAAATGAGACATTATTAGATTTAATTGAACTATAGTGAATTTTAATCAGAAATAATTTCTTAATCAGGCTTGAGTTCAGTAATTTCAATTCTTATGAATGAAATATTTTTATTAATTAATGTGAGTATCTAAAGAAGAGAAGAAAAATTAAACTAGACACTATTAGCTGGGGGAAATACCGATATTTTTCTGTGCAGCCACGCACTTCATCAGCACCCATGTCTATCTACTGGGGTAGAGATTATTATTAACATCAGCTATTTAACCTGAATTTCTATGAAAGTGGAATATGAGAATTGATTGTGTATACAATTATTGATTTACCTTTGGTAAACACAGTTGTAAGTATCACTATACATTTTCTGTTTTTCCATTTTCTATTTAGGTTAGCACGAAGTTATATCACTCTACCAATGTATGTTTAACTATTCTTACTTATCTTTTACGATCATCACATTAATTATTTTTACTTATTCGATGCACCATCGGTACATACATATAAGTATTATTGTAGTGGCTTTATGTTACTTTGTTTTTGCTTTCTACAGTTGACTTACCTTTCCAGCATTCTGAAGCAGTTCTGGCCAAGTGAACAGTGATCGCCAAGTGAACATATTTTTGTCACGTGCCCATGATGAATTAAATGAGACATTATTAGATTTAATTGAACTATAGTGAATTTTAATCAGAAATAATTTCTTAATCAGGCTTGAGTTCAGTAATTTCAATTCTTTTGAATGAAATATTTTTATTAATTAATGTGAGTATCTAAAGAAGAGAAGAAAAATTAAACTAGACACTATTAGCTGGGGGAAATACCGATATTTTTCTGTGCAGCCACGCACTTCATCAGCACCCATGTCTATCTACTGGGGTAGAGATTATTATTAACATCAGCTATTTAACCTGAATTTCTATGAAAGTGGAATATGAGAATTGATTGTGTATACAATTATTGATTTACCTTTGGTAAACACATTTGTAAGTATCACTATTCATTTTCTGTTTTTCCATTTTCTATTTAGGTTAGCACGAAGTTATATCACTCTACCAATGTATGTTTAACTATTCTTACTTATCTTTGGCGATCACTGTTCACTTGGCCAGAACTGCTTCAGAATGCTGGAAAGGTAAGTCAACTGTAGAAAGCAAAAACAAAGTAACATAAAGCCACTACAATAATACTTATATGTATGTACCGATGGTGCATCGAATAAGTAAAAATAATTAATGTGATGATCGTAAAAGATAAGTAAGAATAGTTAAACATACATTGGTAGAGTGATATAACTTCGTGCTAACCTAAATAGAAAATGGAAAAACAGAAAATGAATAGTGATACTTACAAATGTGTTTACCAAAGGTAAATCAATAATTGTATACACAATCAATTCTCATATTCCACTTTCATAGAAATTCAGGTTAAATAGCTGATGTTAATAATAATCTCTACCCCAGTAGATAGACATGGGTGCTGATGAAGTGCGTGGCTGCACAGAAAAATATCGGTATTTCCCCCAGCTAATAGTGTCTAGTTTAATTTTTCTTCTCTTCTTTAGATACTCACATTAATTAATAAAAATATTTCATTCAAAAGAATTGAAATTACTGAACTCAAGCCTGATTAAGAAATTATTTCTGATTAAAATTCACTATAGTTCAATTAAATCTAATAATGTCTCATTTAATTCATCATGGGCACGTGACAAAAATATGTTCACTTGGCGATCACTGTTCACTTGGCCAGAACTGCTTCAGAATGCTGGAAAGGTAAGTCAACTGTAGAAAGCAAAAACAAAGTAACATAAAGCCACTACAATAATACTTATATGTATGTACCGATACTGCATCGAATAAGTAAAAATAATTAATGTGATGATCGTAAAAGATAAGTAAGAATAGTTAAACATACATTGGTAGAGTGATTTAACTTCGTGCTAACCTAAATAGAAAATGGAAAAACAGAAAATGAATAGTGATACTTACAAATGTGTTTACCAAAGGTAAATCAATAGTTGTATACACAATCAATTCTCATATTCCACTTTCATAGAAATTCAGGTTAAATAGCTGATGTTAATAATAATCTCTACCCCAGTAGATAGACATGGGTGCTGATGAAGTGCGTGGCTGCACAGAAAAATATCGGTATTTCCCCCAGCTAATAGTGTCCAGTTTAATTTTTCTTCTCTTCTTTAGATACTCACATTAATTAATAAAAATATTTCATTCATAAGAATTGAAATTACTGAACTCAAGCCTGATTAAGAAATTATTTCTGATTAAAAATCACTATAGTAATAATGTCTCATTTATATTGATTAATTAAATCCTTACATATATGTATCCATTGATAATTTCCTTGTAGACTAAAATTTTTCCACATCATTCCTTTTAGAGTTCTATTAAATCGTTCTACAATAGACGTTTTCATGATACTATATGTAGAATAGTGGTTGATATTATGTTTTATCATCAAGTTTTGAAATATTTTATTATAGAACTCTTTACCATTATCTGTTTGCAAGTTTTTTGGAATTCTCTTTAGCGAAAAAATAGATTGCATAGCATTGGTTATATCTTCACTACTTTTAGATTTTACGGGTACAGCCCAAGCAAACTTTGAAAATGTATCTATAACTGTTAAAATAAATCTATAGCCTTTGTTATATTTTGAGTAAACACCCATTTCAACAAGATCTGCTTGCCAAAGATCATCAATTCCCTTGATCACCACTCGACGTCGAATGAAATTTCTACGTGCTTGCTTATGAAGCTCCTGAACCACTTCTTGTCGCTCCATTTCTAACGTCTATCTTAGATTACATTAATTTAAATGCTGCTGATATTGAATTTAAATCAAAAACGATTTATATATCTATGTTTAAATGGTTTGTAATGAGCTTCGTTTTTTCATTTAGACGTTCTTCAACTGAATCAATTTTGTAATTAAATAATGATCTCATTTCTTTTAGTGATTGATTGAGATTATTTAGTATTATACTTTGATCATATATTAATTTACTTAAACGTGTTTCCACATTATCAAATTTTTCTGTAATCAACACGTTTTGTCGTTGGAATATTTCGTTAAAACGATCCTCCATTCCCTTAATTTTCTCCATATACATTGTATCCAGTTGTTTCTTTATTTCACTTAAATAACTTTTCATGTAAATTTTGTTTACAGCGTCGTTTTCCAATACAGGACTAGCAAAATTTTTTATTCTCCGCAAGTTAAAGTTGAAATTACGATCACTATCCAAACGAATCTTGAAATGTTGATTTTGATATCTTACAGATTTTTCAATATAATGTCCAAACTTATTGATAGGCATTTTATGAATATGAATTTTTAAACATTTTTAAGTCTATTTATATAATAATTTTTGCTTCTCTCAATTCCTCAATAATTGATACAATTTCATTATTATGATTTGAGTGACCAGCTGTTGTTGATAAAATCAAAAGACGCAATCTATCAACCAATTCATTAGGATCATCCAAATAAACATAATTATGCTTTTTTCTATTCAATTTCATTAAACCTTTTCCCTTCTGAATTTTCTGTTGTTTTTAATAATCGTTGTATATTTAATTGAACGATTTCCTTTAATTTGACCATTAATACTGTTATTTCGTTTATGGGCATTAGTCATCTCTAATATTTGTTTATAATTATTTAAATCTGTTTTATTATAACTGATTGGGTTCTTATAAACTAACAATTCATATAAGCCTGATGTGAAGGGCCATTTTAAATTACCTACAGTAATGTTGGTTGAATTGAAAGCGATGGGTTCATTACCCAGTCTCCATATTTGATTTTTATCCTTATGAGGACCATAGGTTTTATCATATATATTTAAGTTAACTTTTGATAAATTATATTGAATACTTTGATTGGGATGTATTGCAATGGTGTTATCATCATCATTGTTATCATCCTCATTATCAACATTATCATTATTATCATCATCATCATCATCATAGTCATCATGATCATTTTCATCATCAAATGATTGAAACGTGTTTGAACTTTTTTCGATTTTCTTGTTATTAAAGCTTGGAGAAAACGTGTTATAATCAAGCTTACTCTTTTTATATGGTGTACTGAAGGCAACTTTATTATTCTCAAGATCATGTTTAAAAGAGTTATCCGGATATTTTTCATGTTTTATAATGTTATTATTAGTTGATTGAACTAATTCTTTTAATGGTTTTGATATTGGTTTAAATGTCTTTTCCAACAATTCATCATTTGCAATTTCTCCAAGCAAAATATTCTTATATTTCTTTTTTAAAATATTTCGAGTTTTAATAAGATTATTAACTAGATTTGTATTCATATTTATAGATTGAATTAGAACCAGATCCAAAACAGATCAGTTTAGCAGTTAGCGGTTTAATAGTTGAGAAGCTATTAGTTTAATAATTAATCTTGTACTGATTTTAAAATATCTGTAATGTTTCTTTTATAGATTTATAAATATATCGAAACCTTTTCTATATCGACCATTATTCATAGGATCATCTTTGTTAATAACTAGAAAACCATATTTTTCTTTCCAACACTCGGCACATAACTTATGAAATGTTTTTAAAGTCATATCAGAACCAACATGATCATTGTAAATATGCTTAATATTCATTACATCCTGTTTAAAAATTATAATAATATTTGCATTATCGCGAATCAAGTGTTTTGGTGAGTTCTCGTTGTACCTTCATAGTGAACAGAAGTATTAGCGGAATTTCTTTTTACATACTAAACCAAAAAAAACCATACAAAAAAAATATTTGTAGTACATAATATTTGTTGTACACTAACTTTGATAAACCAGCTATTTTTGCTTTGCTAATATTTTTTTTTTATATAGGCAGTAATAACTAAAACAAAAAAAAAACAAAAACAACCGTAAACAAAATAACTTAAAGTGCCCTTGAGGAATACACGTACAAAGTGCCCTTGAGGAATACTCTATATGAGTACCTCGAAAACAAATAATTGCGAAGTGAGTGATAACGGCAGAAATGCCTATCTTACTGTGAGCTCTGATGATCTTAATGATAACAATAAAAATAACAAATCTGATGATAGTCTTACTGTGAGTTCTGATGATCTTAATTTAAAAAAAATAAATAAAAAACTTGATGACAGACTTTTTTTAACGGCTAAGCCAATTTTTCGTCAGCGATCAACTTCGCTTTGTCCAATGCCAACGGATTCATTAACATTACAGTTGCCCAGTACTCCTTCATATAAGTCAGTAATATCATCCCCTTCAGGCTCGTGTTCATCACTTAACAAAGTTATCACTACAGATAACAGCGGCTCGAAACTCAAGGTACAAGTTGGAATGGACAGATATATAACCATAGGAAAGCGTGGACGAAGCCCGAATTCTTCAAAAATCTCATCTGCTCCAAAAGTGTATAGGGATAACAGCGCAGCCTCAACTAATCGCCAAAACCGCTTTAAAATTTTTCAAGATGACAACGACAAACCCGAGGTATCCTCGAACAAAACATCCAAGCCGCCACCAATATATTTGAGAGAAAAAAATTCAAACGCTCTTATTAAGAAATTAATTTCGGTAATTGGTGAGAATAAATTTCACATTGTTCCAATAAAACGTGGCAACATCGATGAAACTAAAATCCAAATTTATGACGAAAAAGATTTCCGCAAAATGGTTGCTGAACTTGAAAAATGTAAAACAAATTTCTACACATATCAGCTCAAGAGTGCTAAAGGTATGCAGATTGTGTTGAAGGGCATAGATTCCTATGTTGCCCCCGAAGAAGTAAAAGATGCTCTCGTCCTCCAGGGCTTTAAAGTAAAAAATGTATCGAACATAATAAATAGGGAAAAGATCCCTCAACCTCTATTTCGCGTTGAACTTGAGCCAAATGATATAAAATTGAAAAAAAATGAGACCCATCCAATATATAATTTAAAATATCTCTTATATCGAAAAATAACCGTTGAAGAACCACACAAGCGTTCAGGACCCGTACAGTGCCATAATTGTCAAGAATATGGCCATACTAAAACTTACTGCAAATTACCTGCTGTTTGTGTTGTGTGCGGCGAGTTACACGGCACTGCTAGTTGCAATAAACCGAAAGATCAAAGTAACAAAAAATGCAGTAATTGTGGAGAAAATCACACCGCTAACTACAGAGGTTGTCCTGTGTACTCGTCAAACAGACTATGAGGCAAACACCTAAATTGGCCCCAGCTCAATCAGCAAACGCTTTATCAGCCAATTTTGCGCAAGTGAGCCAACCAGTTAGTTCCCGTGTATCGTATGCCGATGCTGCTAAGACAAATTCTATTCATACACAAAATGTTTCACCTCCAAATAATTCAGCAAATACAAATTCGAATTTTAATTTCAATCGCCTTGAAGCTACTATTGATAATCTGGTGCAAACTATAACTAATTTTACAACAAATATGACTAGCATGATGCAAGAAATGCTGCGAATGCAGAATACTCTGCTTCAAGCTTTAGTTAAAAAACCATGAACACGTTAAAAATATGTTTTTGGAACGCAAACGGCATTCGCCAACATAAAAATGAACTTGAGCACTTCCTCACGGAAAAAAATATTGATTTAATGTTGGTCTCAGAGACCCATTTGACTTCGAGAAGCCGTTTTAAAATTTATGGCTACACCTTATATGATTCAAAGGACCCGAGAGGAAGAGCATGCGGTGGATCAGCAATTTTAATAAAGTCAAGACTCAAACATTATATTATTGATAACATTTGTGAAGAACATTTACAAGCAACGAATATTTGTGTTGAAAATTTTTCCAATAATTTTGTCATATCATCAATTTACTCTCCTCCTAGATTCGCAATTACTGAGCATCAATACGAGGATTTTTACAAATCTCTGGGCCCTTGTTTCGTAGCAGCTGGCGACTATAATGCTAAACACACGTTCTGGGGTTCGCGTCTTATTACACCCAGAGGTCGAGCGTTGTTCAATACAATTTCCAAAATGGGCTTGGATGTCATTTCAAGTGGGGAGCCCACTTATTGGCCTACTGACATACATAAAATTCCGGATGTAATAGACTTTGGCGTTATAAAAAATATCTCTAGGGATTTAATTCAAATTGAAGCTTCTCTAGATCTCTCGTCAATAAGTCTCCTATCAACAATGTCAAAGCTTTTCGAAAAACTGCTCATGACAAAATTGTCCCTAATTCTAGTTAATAGTGGGTGCATACCGGACCATCAATTTGGTTTTAGAAGTCAGCATAGCACCATTGAACAAACTCATAGATTGGTCCAATTTATAAGAAGAACATTTGAAGAAAAGAAGTATTGTTCTGCGCTGTTTATCGACGTTTCTCAGGCATTTGATAAAGTGTGGCATGAAGGCCTAATTTTAAAATTAAAAACATACCTGCCAATAAACGTTGTAAGTCTTTTGGAAAGTTACATTACTGCCCGGAAGTTCACTGTTGTGGAAGGAGACTTTATGAGCATGCCTGAAACTATCTCATCCGGTGTGCCACAGGGGAGTATACTGGGGCCAGTTTTGTATTTCATTTATACTTGTGATATGCCTCTGAGCAGCAATATCCACACTTCCACATTTGCTGATGATACAGCCTGCCTTAGTATGCATGAAAATCCTTACGAAGCGTCCCGATATCTTCAAGAACACATTACCCAGCTGGAACTATGGTTAAACTTATGGAGAATTAGGGTAAACGAACAAAAGTGTGTTCAAGTAACATATACATTACGAAGAGATACTTGTTCACCCATTCGGATTAACAATCAAGTTGTCCCTCAACATACTCATGTGAAATATCTTGGAATACACCTTCATCGACGGCTTACTTGGAAACAACATATTGACTCTAAGTTAACCCAAATGAAACTAAAATTAACTCAGGTACATTGGCTGATTGGTAGAAATTCAACCCTCAGTCTAGATTGCAAACTTTTGATATACAAGTCTATTTTGAAACCCATATGGTGCTACGGAATTCAACTATGGGGCACTGCTTCAGCTTCCAATGTCGAGAGAATCCAACGAAAACAAAATAAAATTTTGCGATTAATAACATCGGCTCTTTGGTATATAAAAAATTCAAATATACATCGTGACTTAAATATGCCACTAGTGACTGAAGAAATTGCAAAAAACGCTGGCAAATATTTAACAAAACTCGAGTCACATCCTAATCCGCTTGCTCGTAATATTTTGAATTTACTGGACACATCCGCCTAAAAAAGAGGGATACAAGGGCTCTTATACTCAACACTCCAGATGGGACTGACTGAAAATAATTTTTAATTTTTATTTATTTTTTCTTCCTTTTGTTTATCACTACTTAAATATGTATTATTTATAACTATCTCTAAATTTATGTCCGACAGTGGTCGGGCCTAATAATTATATTTTAGATTTTTTTTTTTTTTTTAAAGAGAAGTAACACTCAGGCAATTAATGCCTACTGCTAATACTAGGTGTTACCTTCTTTAGGAAAGGGATAGTGAGAGAGAAGACAGGTGGTGAAAGATGAGATAGAGGAAAGCTTCATTCTTTTACAACTCTGCTTTTCGCACGTTTTTAATAATGCAGTGTTGCAGCGCCTCTCTGATGTTAAATGGGGCGTATTAATTTTTTGAAGCTGTGTCTTGTAGCCATTTTATTGATTATTTTACTTCGCCGATGATTTTGCTACACAACGAAGGAGGGCGCTCTGATGTTACATTAGGATTACTATCTGCTGAAGTCGGTATAGTTCAGTGACCAGTGACTATGCCTTCATCACTTGAACTTTCCTACAACAACTGACACAAAGGGACACCAATGCACATCAGAAAAATGCGTGGTGTTGTTAGATTTAAGATTTGAATACTTATTGTTAGTTCATAATTGAAGATACAATAAATAAAAAATATGAAAAAAAAAAAAAGTTTTTTGGTATACGTGTATACGTTTGACATAAATAAAAACTATCAATATCTTTATGACGACCCATACAGAAGTAAGAACGTACATGATTTTGTTTCTCACAAGCTATATTTTCGTATATAAATACTGAATTTGGTTTAACTTCGTCTGGGGATAGAACATCATCATTATTGGAAAATGATGAAAAATTTATCTCCTTGATAGGTTTAATTAGATTTTCTAAGTACTTATATTTCGGTTGTTGTGTTGTCTTTGAATATAACCAAATATTTTTAAATTTCAATCCATGAGGACTTTCAATAAGACTGATCATCACATTTGTTTTTCCACAATTTGATGGACCCACAATAAGAGCTCGAATAGATTTCGGTAGTAATGAACTATGACCAATTTTATTTGATGAATCGAACTTTGATTCGATATTCTTTACATTAATCTTTTTATGTTGTTTTAAAAAACGCATTCTGAAATCTAATGATAACATAATATATAAACCAGTCTCTTTTATTTGTTTTCAATCAATTTGATTTTAATCTTTAATCGATAAAGTATCAATAGATATGACAATCATTCATAAAAAGATATTCAGTCGTCATCCATACTTCATCGGTAAAGGTTTTCTGAATAAAATAATTAATAAACTTCCTATTGAACTTCATTTACCCGGTTATCAATTTTGTGGACCTGGAACAAAATTAAAGAAACGTTTAGAAAGAGGTGATCAAGGAATCAATCCATTGGATACTGTTTGCAGAGAGCACGATATAGCATACTCAAACAATAAATATTTAGAGAAAAGACATATTGCTTGGCAAAGGGTTAATGCTAGCGATAGTAGTTTCGGTGAAAAATCAAACGCTTGGTTTGTTACTACTGGAATGAAAACAAAAACAAAATTCGGAATGGGTAACGTTATTAGTAAAACTAAAAAATTGTCTTCAGTAAATAAACATCAACTATTTAGACATGCATTGAAACGTGCAAGAAAGAATATAAAAAAAACTGAAAACTTGAAAGATGCTATAAAGATTTCACGAAAAGTAGTAAACAATATTTTCAAGGGAAAAAAAATCATTAATAAAAACACCTCGAATAATACCTCTACCTAAATCTGGAGGTTTTCTTCCACTTGCACCTATATTCGCTGCACTGGGCGCACTTGGTGGTTTAGCTGGTGGTGTATCTGGCATTACAAAAGCAATCAATGTAGTCAAAAATGGAAAGGAACAATTGACTGAAGCAAAACGACATAATAGTACAATGGAAGCCATTGCGATGGGAAAAGGCATGTTCTTAAAACCATATAAAAAAGGATTTGGATTATATTTAAAACCTTATCAACAAAATTTTTAATGAAGCTACCTAAAAGAGCTCTTTCTGATGTAGACTTAAGAAAATATGTAAAACATATTCCAAATTTTAGAGGTGTGTTTATGTGTAACACTCTTCCAAGCAAACCATTTAAAAAAGAATGTGGAATAATCAATCTGGATACTTCAAGCGGACCTGGCACACATTGCGTAGCATACTGGAAAAACAACAATCAAATTGAATATTTTGATAGCTTTTGGCAATTTGCAACCACCAAAACATTTAATAAAATATTTAGGAAAAAACATTGTTGCATGATTTTAGATATGGAGAGTAACTATGATATTCTTGATTGAAGATTAAATCCTAATGATTTTAAGTATTCTGTATTATATGATGTTAACGGGTTTTTATTTTTTATACTTTCTCGAATGTGAGTTGATGAGGGATTGAATGGAAATCCTCTTTGCATTACGTTTTTATTGTAAATGATCTTTATTCTGGTTTGAAGTGGAGTCTAAGAGTGATTTTTTCTCCTCCAAAAATTTATACGTTCACCGTCTTGATTTAAGATTCTAATCGTTATGTTGTTTATTTGCTGACAGTTGACGGGTAAATAAATAACATTTCGAGGTTTTTCACTTATTTTATATCCTGGAGGAACATCAAGAGGAAATTCATGAATAATATGATTCGAAGTATTATTAATAAATGATCCGGTTGTTAAGTTGCTTTCAATGCGTATTGTATTAACATCCGTAATATGTGTAGGTAAGTCAGATTCAAATAACATTGTAGTATTCAATTGATTAATATCTACAATTATCACTTCCAAAGATTTATCATTTTGAAGATTTTGATCAGTGTTATAATATTCAGTTGAATTTACTTCTAATTTTCTTTTGCTAAATCCGAGCAACTTTCCTATACTGTTTGGTTGTGAAAAATCTATATCCATTGATGAGGTTATTTCTGTTTTAAGTGTGTTATTGTTAGCTTCAATTGTTGGATAAATTGATCCATCAATATCTTTTAAGCTTGAGTTTAAGAAAAATCCAATATCCTCAAGTTCATATGAACCAACCGGAATAGTAATAATATGATTTCCTATATGAAACAAATTGTTGTGAACATCTACATTGGGTATGGAATTGAATGTTACAAAATCAATAAGTCCACAAACATATTTTGTAGGGAATTCAATTGGAGGAAAATATTCTCCAACCAGAGTTGAAGTGTTTCCGATTAAAGATATTGTTATTGATATTTCAAGTATTCAGAATGAACTGATGTTTGATGATTATTTTATCTGATTTAAGTGTTAAGTAATAAATCAAAAAAATGTCTTTTATAATTTTATGTTTTCTTTATTAATATTTGATTTAATAAACTTTCTTAAGAGTATTACATTTTTTTGAGCACATATACAATATTTTCTATGATAACAACAAACATTTACAGATTTATCATTTTGATATAATATTTTTAAATTTGGACAATTTAAATCATCTAGGTTATAAAAATTAATTTTATCCTTAAAAATATTTTGAATCCACTTAATTTTTTCTAATCCTTTAGCATAATAAATAAAATTTTTAACATGCGCAATATAATATTCCATAATATTTGTTAGGGTTGAATCGCCATCTTTCCATTTTAATCCATGATGATGATTATAAAGCCAATTAATTGAATCTTTTTCTTTTGTTGTCAACAATGAATATGGAAAAGGTGGTTTAATAATAAATGTTTGTACTTGTATATCGTTAATTGAAATATTCAGTTCTTTTTCAATGAATTTATTGTTGAGATAAAAACCTTGTACATCTACAACTAATATCCTCTCCTCAGACATTGTGTAATACTAATCAAGTCACAACGATGACTGTAGAACTGTTTATAAAGTCTATGTTTTTAAATTATTATAAAAATTCATTATACATAATGCTTGTTCCCAACTTTTATCGATAAGGGAACATTTGCAAGTATCAGGTCCACAAGTTGTTTCATTGTTGAACCACACACAATTGGTGTAATGATATCCAAATTTTGATTTATTTTTCTTATAAAATGCATATTCATCGAATTGAGTTTTTAATTTCTTCAAAATAATCTCATATTCATACCACAAAAACCTTTCTTCATTCAAGAAGTCCTGTAAAATTTTCGAATAAAACTGATTATTCATTATTTTTCTTATATTAATTTTTTTTATTTATGTAAATAAAAGTTCTTAACACATCAACAACAAAGTTTATATTAAGTAGTAGTAAATGTATTTCATTATATTAGTTAATTTATAATATTTCCATATCCAAATCATGTGTATAATCTTGAATGTTGATTAATGTAATATCGGATCGGTATGTAGTATCATCCTCAGAAACCGCCTCAATTTCACCATTACTTAAAATTCTCTCGTATTCAACTTGACGGTATTCGAAACATGAAATATTTAATCGACGTTTCAAGTAATTGCTGTCATATGTACAACGGATTCTCAATTTTGTATTATCTTTGTATTGAAGTTGAAAATGTCTATAAAATGGAGTCGAACTTTCAATTATTCCGGCAATATTTTTTTATTTTTTTACTAAATCTTGTTTAAATGTTTCAATAGCTTGTTCAACAGTAAAATATTGATTTATAGGTGGTGGAGTGTCTTCTTGGTCTTAGTTTGATTTATATTCTGTTTTTGTTGTTGACTCGATGTTTTTATTTAAATCATTATTAAACTTTAAAAGTTTGAAATTGAGTTGTATGCTCACAGTATCATTATTTGGTAATTTTATTGCAAATTCTGTATTTTTAAGTTCATTTTCACTCAAACCAACAGGTAATGAAGCTGAAAACACTTGTATGATATAGATACATATATGAAAACAATATGATAAAAATATTTTTCATTTTAATTTTTCTTTTTAATAGATATGTTCTTAAGTTAGCGATATATTTTTGAATGAGATGATGATAAGAATTGTTTCTCATATTTATATACTAATTTAATAATCTTCATATTGAAATAAACTATAATGCTAAACATACGTTCTGGGGTTCGCGTCATATTACACCCAAAGGTCGAGCGTTGTTCAACACAATTTCAAAAATGGGCTTGGACGTCATTTCGAGTTGGGAGCCTATTTACTGGCCAACTGACATAAATAAAATTCCAGATGTTATAGATTTTGGCGTCATAAAAAACATTTCTGGGGAATTAATTAACGTTGAAGCTTCTTTAGATCTCTCGTCCGATCACTCTCCCACGATCGTTACAATCTGTAGCCCACAGAGAAGTGATTTACCTCACTCGTATGTGAAGATGATCAATCGTGTAAATTGGCTGCTATTCAAAAAATATCTTAGTAGTAATTGTAGTAGGATATTGAAGCTAACATCGCCAACCTTAACGAAATGATTGCACAGGCTGCTGAACATGCTACTACCTCCCATCCGCAGACTGGATTTAATTAAATTTATTCTACAGATATTGAACGTCTAGTGTGTGAAAAAAGAAGAGCTAGAAGGGAATGGCAACAGCACAGATCACCACAACTTAAAATCAGATTTAAAGAGTGCACTAAACGACTCCAAGAGTTACTTTTTTTTTTTTTTTTTTTAATACATATTTTTATTTATTGTATCTTCAAATATGAACTAACAATAAGTATTCAAATCTTAAATCTAAAATATAATTATTAGGCCAGACCACTGTCGGACATAAATTTAGAGATAGTTATAAATAATACATAAGTAGTGATAATCAATAGGAAGAAAAAAATAAAATAAAATAAAAAGTATTTTCAAGCAGTCCCATCTGGAGTGTTGAGTATAAGAGCACTTGTATCCCTCTTTTTTAGGCGGACGTGTCCATTAAAGTTCAAAATATTACGAGCAAGCGGATTAGGATGTGACCCGAGTTTTGTTAAATATTTGCCTGTATATTTTGCAATTTCTTCAACCACTAGTGGCATGTTTAAATTACGATGTATATTTGAGTTTTTTATATACCATGGAGCCGATGTTATTAATCGCAAAATTTTATTTTGCCTTCGTTGGATTCTCTCGACATTGGAAGCTGAAGCAGTGCCCCATAGTTGAATTCCGTAGCACCATATGGGTTTCAAAATAGAATTGTATATCAAAAGTTTGCAATCTAGACTGAGGGTTGAATTTCTACCAATCAGCCAATGTACCTGAGTTAATTTTAGTTTCATTTGGGTTAACTTAGAGTCAATATGGTGTTTCCAAGTAAGCCGTCGATCAAGGTGTATACCAAGATATTTCACATGAGTATGTTGAGGGACAACTTGATTGTTAATCCGAATGGGTGAACAAGTATCTCTTCGTAATGTATATGTTACTTGAACACACTTTTGTTCGTTTACCTTAATTCTCCATAAGTTTAACCATAGTTCCAGCTGGGTAATGTGTTCTTGAAGATATCGAGATGCTTCGTAAGGATTTTCATGCATACTAAGACAGGCTGTATCATCAGCAAATGTGGAAGTGTGGATATTGCTGCTCAGAGGCATATCACAAGTATAAATCAAATACAAAACTGGCCCCAGTATACTCCCCTGTGGCACACCCGATTAGATAGTTTCAGGCATGCTCATAAAGTCTCCTTCCACAACAGTGAACTTGAGAGTTACTTGCAATTGAAAAAACTGCATCTCTTAAAAATTATCTGGAAGGTCTTGATGTCACTCCAGCATCTAATTACTCTTTGTGGCGCGCTGCTAGAAAGCTGAAAACCCCCGTTGAGTTTAAACCACCTCTGCGCACATCTACCGGAGGTTGGGCAAGAAGCGATACTGAAAAAGCTAACATATTTGCAAATCATTTAAAATACGTATTTACCCCAAACACATGTACTGGTGTTGCTGATTTGCCGAGTGTAGTTGCTCTACCCCCGCGACCCATAAAGTTTAAGATGCGCGATGTACAAAAACTAATTGCTGAACTTAATCCGAAGAAAGCTCCAGGTATTGATGGAACTAGCAACAAGATGCTGATGAACTTGCCTCATATTGCAATAAGAATCCTGCTATTTATTTTTAATGCCATTTTACGAATGCAGTATTTTCCACATAACTGGAAACTTGCAAAGATTAAAATGATTCCGAAGCCAGGCAAAGATCTTACCAAGGCTGAGTCATATAGGCCTATAAGCTTACTGTCAACAGTTTCAAAACTTTTCGAAAAGCTGCTCATGACTAAATTGTCCACAATTTTAGCTGATAATAGGTGCATCCCGGACCATCAATTTGGCTTTAGAAGTCAGCATAGCACTATTGAGCAAACGCATAGATTGGTTCAAGTTATAAGGAGGACTTTTGAAGAAAAGAAGTATTGTTCTGCCCTTTCTCAAGCATTTGACAAAGTATGGCACGAAGGCCTATTTTTAAAATTGAAGACATATTTTCCAATAAATATAGAACAACTTTTGGTAAGTTACATTGTTGATAGGAAGTTTACTGTTGTGGAAGGAGACTTCATAAATGTGCCCAAATCTATATCTTCTGGTGTGCCACAGGGTAGTATTCTGGGGCCAGTCTTGTATTTAATATATACTTGTGATATGCGTGTGAGCAATAACATCCACACATCTACATTTGCCGATTATACAGCCTGTATGAGTATGCACAAAAACCCTGATGAGGCATCCCGCAATCTCCAAGCTCACATTACCCAGCTTGAAAGATGGTTGAACTTATGGAGAATTAAAGTAAATGAACAAAAGTGTGTTCATATAACGTTTACCCTAAGAAAAGATACCTGTTCCCCCATTCGAATCAATAATCAAAATATTCCTCAACATTCTCAAGTGAAATACCTTGGCATACACCTTGATCGAAGGCTTACATGGCAACATCATATTGACGCTAAACTAATTCAAATGAAACTTAAGTTAACTCAAATACATTGGTTGATTGGCAGAAATTCAACACTCAGCCTAGACTGCAAACTTTTGATATAATACAAGTTGCTTTTGAAGCCAATATGGTGCTACGGAATTCAGCTATGGGGCACTGCTTCAGCTTCAAATGTGGATAGAATCCAACGACGGCAAAATAAAATTTTACGTTTGATAACATCGGCTCCATGGTACATTAAAAATTCAAATATACATCGAGATTTAAATATGCCACTAGTGACTGAAGAAATCGCAAAATACGCAGGTAAATATTTAACAAAACTCGAGTCACATCCTAATCCTCGTTCCCGTAATATCTTGAACTTTACTGGACACATCCGCCTAAAAAAAAGGGACACAAGGGCCCTAAGAGTCAGCACCCCAAATGATACTTCTTGAAAATAAGTATTGTGCTTAATACGAAATTTATGTATTATTAATTACTATAACTAAGTTTATGTCCGATACTGGTCGTGCCTAATAATTATATATAGATTTAAGATTTGAATACTTATTGTTAGTTCATATTTTGAAGATACAATAAATAAATATATGTGTGTAAAAAAAAAAAATATTAAAATGAGTCATCACCATCGCTAGCACCACCAGCTGTTTTCTTAACTTTATTATTATTAACCATTTTTTGAGGGAGGGGAGGTTTTTGTTGATTTTTATTCAATGAGCGGATACCAGTCTTACCATAATAAGATTTAGTTGCATCACTAAAAACATGTTCATGTATTTCACTATAAACACATGATGGTTTGTATGAGTATACATTTATATCTTTAAAACCACCTTCATAGACTGTTCCAACTAGTGATATCATACCACCAATAACCTCAATTTTTATATGTTGATTGTGACTAAATTGAAATATTGGAATATTTGTTGACATTTGTTGTCCTCTATTAAGAGAAAAATTTGTGTTCTAGTCCTTCCTTCTGCGGTTAGAAACACCTGCATTATAATATCCAAAACTATTGAATAAAATTGACCCCAATACATATTTATCAAAGTTTTTAATTTAACTGAATCTCTATATATATATATATATATATATATGTTTTGTATACTTTTGCATCAGGAAAAATTTGAAGTTTTTCTTATTTATTTCGAAAGTTTTTGATATAAAGCTTATATTTAATTAGATATTTTATCATAATTTTGTTTAAAAGTGATAAATAAATTAGATTTACAATGTTTAGTATAGTTTTACATCAGTACTTTACGTATGGTATAGTTGTTATACATGATGCTTCAGTATACCATACGTATATTCCAGTGTTGCCAAACTATGTATTCAAAATTACACCTCGTAGGAGCCAAAATTACCCGATTTCAAAGGAATTACACCCAATATTAAAATAAATGTTTGACACATTTCAAAAATCTTGTTTAAGGTCTACTTATGATTTGGTATCAGCCCCAGTGAAGTGCAACTAGTGTTCTTCATACGGGATTTCCCGGGAATAATTTCCCGGGATCCCGCACATTTTCCGGGAAAGAAATCCCGGGAAATTTGTGCGGGAATTCCCTTGATTTTTTGATTTTGTTATGGCAACTTAATTTGTATGTACACATTCCTTGATGAGTGTCGTTATTCACTTTATTAATGCGATGGTGCAATAATAAGGTGATGGCAATATCACAATAGCTAAAGCTTTACAACAACTAAGGCCGAGTTTACATCTGGTACACATGCATTCTGATACTTAGATGCATTTATGTGGAAAAAGCAGAACGCGACTATCAATATTTAATTCTACAACAATTCATAAAAGTAAAAAACAGAAATGAGCAAGGAAATAAAAGAAAATTACAAATAATTACAGTTTATCTTTGGTAAATAGTACGGTTAACAGCATTAACAGCTTATTCTGTACTAAAGTCCTATTTCCAAAGAAATATGCCCTTATGCAAAACCGATTGTTAAAGTTAAAGCATGCGTTAAAACTGGTTTTGCCATACAAAATTCGTTTATTAAACCAACTTTAAGTTTAACAATGATTTTTTCATAAAGGGGATATTTTGTAATATTTTTTTAATAATACTCGTATAATTTCTTTTTTATAATATTGGTATCTATGTATTATTATATAAAGAACGGAAGCGGTATTATTTTTTGAATAATGTGTGTATAACACGTTATTATTTAATCGATCTCATGAGTTATAATTTGTTTTTGTTGAAATAAATTAAATTTAAAAATATTTTGTATTGTTTTGTACTGGGCGGGAATTCCCGGGATTTCCCGTGAAACCGAAAAATGTTTCCCGCTTTCCCGGGAAAAGAAAAACTCTATGTGCAACATATCGAGAGCGTGTATTAAAAATACGTCAACTCAAATTTTCTCAAAAAGCTTCCGATGGCAAAAAACTCTCCTATAGAATATTCATCTGTAATATAAATTTCGAATCAAAAAATTTTTTTGTTTTTTTTGTTGTTTTGTATAAATTTTTTTTATTCTGTTATCTAAAAGTATAATTTTTTTGGCGAAAATAAATGCTAACTTTTATGTAAAAATAAGTAGTTCATTATAAATCTACCTCATATCTTATTGCTTATTATTATTATTGTTTTTTTTTTATAACTTCTTTAAATAATATATATGTATGTATTCGTGTGTGTTCTGGCTTTCACATCGTTTTCACATGTTTTCTTCTGAGTTCGGATGTTAAAACACATGCTACGCCTGTTTAAGTTAATATGTAGAAACTACAGATTAATAGTATGTCCCAGTGAAAAAAATTGGAAGTCATTCTAAAGGAACTACATTTTCATTGCTTCCAAAAAATCGATATTTTTAATTTGCCGATAGTTAGTAGAAAACCAAGTAGAAGTTTATTTTAGTCATACAAAACCTTGTAATTCCTCTTTAGTTTTAGAAATTACTAACCAGAATTTTTAAAAAATCAATTTTTTTGAAGAAACTTATGAACTAATTTTGGTCTAAAATTTTGAAGTAATTTGCTTAAATTTACATGAAAATACTGTTTCGCGTTTAAATTCCTATAAAAAGAAACTAATTGTTAAAATAGGTAACTATTAAGCATTTTTCCTAGTTGAAAATATTATCATAGAACACTAAAAAGGAAATTTTTCTTAAAATCGCTTCCAATTCGGTGACCAGGCATCGAAAAAGAGAACTTCTTGCAATGACAACCCTATGTAAAAATCATTAGATCGGATCAAAATTTGCACTACTTCCAGATCGCAAACTCTACATTTTCATGACTTTTTTGGAGTGTCTTTTTTTACTGGGGTGTTCTAGCATCCGAATTTAGAAGAACACTATTTGGAAATTGACGATTTCAAACTTTTAGATTTTCTCGTTTTCGATTTTGAGCAAAAAACTCTTATTTTTTCATTGTTAACAAATGAAACTCGTATTTTTTTCACAAGACTGTTAACAAGTGAAAAGAAAATCGAAAACGAAATAGAAAACGAAAAAATCTAAAAGTTTGAAATCGTCAATTTCCAAATAGTGTTCTTATAAATTGGGATGCTAGAACACATACTATTAATTTGTATTTTCTAAATTTCAACTTAAGCAGGCGTAGTATGTGTTTGAACATCCGAACTCACAAGAAAACGCGTGAAAACGATGTGAAAGCCAGAACACACACGATTTATTATATAAATTTCGTAAATATTATACGAATTTCAAATTACCCGTAAATTACACCTGAGAGCAATTACCCACGCGCTACACTTGGACATAAAAATTACACCCGATTCGGGTAATTACCCGCAATTCGGTAACACTGGTATATTCACAAAATTGTTGCCAGATTTTTCTGATTTTTTATCTCCTGTTTGATGACGGCGTTAAAATTTATATTGAACCTTGTAGTTCATTCGCATCAGTGGTAAAATTTAGCGTTTTAAAGCGCGTTTTCGCACTAAAAACGTTTAAATTAAACGAATAATGTAAGATGAAAGAAATTAATCAACTTTACCGAAGAAATTCCAAATGAAAAACAAGTAAGAGTGATATATTCGGCTGTGCCGAATCTTATATACCCTTTACCAACGTACGTACATATACATATATATATAGTATACAGATACATACATACATATTTGTTTTCTGATATTTTTTTTCTCTAAAGCAATTAATAGTAAGTGACCTTTCAGTATTTTTCGATTAAAGAATTTGATTCAATTATTTTATTTTCGATATTAGCAATAGTTGAATATTTTACTCTACACTCTGTGGTTAAGATATATTTTACATTCACTCCTGTCAACATCGATTTCTATAATAATTACAAACAGAATGACAAACCTATTTTTTTGGTAAAGGGTATAATAAGAAAAACCTTAGTTTCATTTAATTCCTTTAATATTAAAAAATGCAGTAAAGTACGACTTTGAGTCGCGCACGAAGGGTTCCGTACATTCGGTTCTCAGCATTTTTTAATGTGGCTTTTTTGAAGTTTTTTTTCAGTTTAAACGTTTTTTTTTCAGTTTTGTCGCTTTTTTCTCATTTTAGCGATTCTTTTTCAATTTTTGGGGTTTTTTTCATGTTGGCGATTTTTTTCTGTTTTTTGGGGCTTTTTTCGTTTTGGCGATTTTTTTTTTCATTTTGGCGATTTTTTTCATTTTGGCGATTTTTTTCTGTTTTTTAAGGGGTTTATTTTCATTTTGGAGATTTTTTTCATTTTGGCGATTTTTTTATTCATTTTTGCGATTTTTTCCTATTTTGGGGGTTTTTCCTTTTTGGCGATTTTTTTAATTTTGGCGTTTTTTTCATTTTGGCGATTTTTTTCTGTTTTTCGGGCTTTTTTTTCATTTTAGAGATTTTTTTCATGTTGGCGATTTTTTTTCATTTTGGCGATTTTTTCATGTTTTGGGTTTTTTTTCATTTTGACGATTTTCCCTGTTTTTGGGTTTTTTTACATTTTTGGCGATTTTTTTTAATTTCGGCGATTTTTTTTTAATTTTGGCGATTTTTTTCATTTTGGCGAATTTTTTTTCATTTTGGCGATTTTTTCTGTTTTTAGGGCTTTTTTTTATTTTGGAGATTTTTTTCATTTTGGCGACTTTTTTCATTTTGGTGATTTTTTTCCTGTTTTTGGGGTTTTAATCATTTTGGCGATTTTTTTCTGTTTTTTGGGGTTTTTTTCGTTTTGGCGATTTTTTTTCATTTTGGCGATTTTTTTTCATTTTGGGGTTATTTTTCATTTTGGTGATTTTCTTTCATTTTGGCGTTTTTTTCATTTTAGCAATTTTTCCGGTTATTCGCGATTTATTTTAGTCTTAGACATTTTTTTTTGTAATTTGGTGCTTTTGTTTCGTTTTGGCGATTTTTTTTTGTTTTTGGCGATTTTTTTCGATTTGGCGATTTTATAATTTTTTGATTTTTTAGTTTTACCGTTTTTGAAAATTTCAAGAGTTTTGCTCTTACGGTTTCCAAGATACAGCAAGTTGTCAAAATTGCATAGTCAAAAGTGCATTAACTGATGGAACACCCTTTAATTAAAATTTTTGGAAATTTTAGTGTTAATTTTTGTAGTCTGAATAAAAATACACTAACCTTACACATTTCAAGTGTATATACATACATACATACAATTATATGTATATTACATGGGATTTTAAAATTTTATGTTGCTCGTTTTGGAACACCCTTTAATTTCCAATTCTCATGTATTTGTTGTTGTAGCGGCCAAAGGTCTACACACTGTGTCCAAAGTTCAGGTCTGTAGCTCTTACGGTTCTCGAGAAAATACTAATATAGTTTTAGACATAGTTAATTTTACATAACACAAAAAGTTAAAGTTTTCCAACCCTGGAAACGTCTTTTTAATTTTTTTATATTTTTTTAATTTAAAATTCCAATTTTAGTCGTACTGAAGTGTAAAATAAGTTCATTTATTAAAAAAAAATAAAAATTTGTTTTCGGTAGTTACTTTTATATGGCAAAATGAAGTTTACGTTTTCCAGCTCTGCAATCGTCTGCTCGATTTTGCTGAATTTCAATACCAATCTATTTTGGAAAATTTCTGACACACCAGTCCAAGAACGAAGTCTCTAGCTTTTCTGGGAGCTTCGGAAAACCGATTTCACGTACAGACAGACGGACAGACGGACATCGCTTATTCGTCTTCCCTATGCATAAGGATCCAGAATATATATATTTTATGGGTCGCTTATTGATATTATAGAAATTACAAACGGAATGACAAACCTATATATACCCTTTTACCATTTTTGTTGGTAAAGGGTATAATAAATTGTATTAGCCGATATAAAGTTAAATTCAAAATAAGACTTCGTAATAAAAAAAACTCGATGGAAACGCATATTTTCGGAGTTATAGAATATTTTACTTCTGACATTTTCTTGATAAATGATAGATAATGAAACAAGATGGTATCAAATAAAAGCTTATCAAAATAAATGATAAGAAACATATTATGTATTATAATTTTTTTTTTGTAATTTTGATGTTAGCTTATTAAACCACAACGTGTGATGTCGCTATTTCGAAACAAAGCAGCAAAGAAAAAAAAGTGTACTATCATGGCAAAGTCCAAATAAATAGTGAATGTTATGTCATTATAGTTGTCAAAAGCAATATAAAAAAGCCAGTAACTCCAAAAGTATATTAATACGAAGTAGCCTTATCATTGCAACAACATACATACAAGATTAATGTATGATTATTTTTATTTGTATGTTGACAGTTCGGGTTAAGATTTTATGCTATTTAATTTTAAGTTTGACAGATGGTTTACAGTCAGCTGACAATCAGCTGCTGCAGGATTTTTTGTCGATAAATCTTTGCATTTTTGTGAATGTTGATTCTTGCTATTTATTGAATTCGTATATATGGGTATTGCGTCTTCCCCACATGTTCACTACTTGTTCAAGTAGGTTACAGTAGTATATATTTATATATATATAAAAGGTGAAAATATTAGTTTCATTCATATAACATTACTTTTAAAGGAAAAACAACAAGAAATAAAAGACAGTTTGAATATATTCAATAAAAGAAATTTTATTAATACACCCAGGGAAAAAACAGCTATAAATCAATAAACACCATATTGAATTAATAAGAAACATTAACGAATATCTAGTCATGTTGAAATTTCTTATTTCAATATAGAAACATTAATTTACAGTTATTAGATTTATGGCCTAATTTTGTAATACTAAACGAATTTCCGTTTTCGTTTCTGGTTGGAGCGAAAAAAAAAATTCTAAATTTTGAAAAACACTACGTTGTTTTCATTTCTTCGTCGCTTGGTTTCTGGTTTGAGGCACAGTATATTCAAAATACATTATGTCTGCAGCAAACCAGAAACCAAATTATAAAAAGCTGAATATAAAAATATTTTCAGTCAAATTTAATTAAATTATGGAATATGCAACAACGAAACAAGAAATTCTAAATCAGCGGCTTTAGTTGAGGGCCCATAAATACTTATTGGATGTTTGTGAAACTTTGAAACGTTTAATATTTCAATGCTGGAGTGAAATGTTTAGCTGACATGGCTAAAGTGATTGAGGACTACACACAACGTATTGGTAGAGCTGGTAAAACTGGATGTACCATATCGTTTATTTATTTGTGAATTATCCAGATATAAAATATAAATATAAAACAGAAATTTCCTACAAAAAAACGTCGAAAAGTACAATCCTTGAATAAAACTTGCGATTGTTTTTTATAGACTTATTAATGTAATATAATGGTTTAATAAATATATATGTATGTACTTATATTTTTATCTCATTAACCACAAAAAAAGAAAATCGTATTTGCTTTGAATCAAATGGTAAATAGCGGGCCTGTTCTGCAAATCACGACATGCCAAATCACGGTGATTTGTAAAAATTAATAAAAGCTAAATCATTGCTTTTGTATATTTTACGCTTTATAGCTTTGGAAGTTGGAAGAAAATATGCTATTATAAATGAAAAATACTTAAAACGCATTAAAATCCCATTACCAAGTCAGCTATTAATAGTTTACTTTTGAAATCAGGGTGATTTTCATAACAGGGGGGTATTTCTCGCAAACATTTATAGCTTTTACGATTTAAAGCCAAATTTTTTTTATACCAAAGAACAGCAGAACTAGAGGCTGACACATTTATGTATGCATATGTGCTTCATTAATACCAACATCAGGTACTAGAAACCGACATCCAATAATGAAGTTTTTGCGCACCAATTATTTTGCTATCACCATACTTAACCATAGTTATAGAGAAAACAAATTCGTTGTGATAACCAAATTTGTAGCCAATTGAATCTTGTCGGTTCCAACAACTAGCTCACAATTTGGTTGTAATTATTGAATAAAGCCTTCATTACCACAATGTTTTCATTAGCGATATGTGAATTTTGACAATGAAACAGGTATTGGAAGACATTTTATTTGAGTATAGAAATAATGAATTAATACAGCTAAAATCCGAACTTAATTGATATTTGTAATGCAATAATAAGCAGACACGGCTCACATAAAAAACAATTTGTACAGAATAATAACAAAAATTCCAATGTACCATAATTGCTATCAATAATTGATAGCAATTGACAATTACTTATACGATTTTTTATATTTATTAACATAAAAACATACATAATTATATAAATAAGTATGACATTTGGTATACTGGGTAGATTCCGTTCATTTCTAATAACCAATTTAAAGTATTGGTAGACAAAACTGAATTAAATATAAGTTTGTTGCAGCAATTCTTGAGTTTATAGGTGGGAGAAGTGGGAAGATTGAGGAGGGATACAGTTTCATGTGCTCGGCAATTCTTTTGAAATTCGCACTTTTTCATATACATACATAAATGAATTTGAATTTAATTGCGTGAAAAATACAAAATATAACAAAAAGTAAATAAAATTGTTTATTTTTCAGGGAAATTTGTGGCGAAATATAATTTTTTAATAAATAAATAAAATCTAGAATTTCATGTAGACATTAATGCAATATCAAAGCCGAATTTTAAAAAATTGTTACAACAACTGCAAGTCTTGACAAGAAGTAACGTGACTGAGTATTGGCTTTTGAAATAAAAATAAAAAATAATTCTAAGCAATATACCATTTGAAAAAAAATTTCGGTTATTGTAACTAACTATTCATTTACCATCGTACTTTATTGATGTTCCTCACCGGATTTTTTATTCCCAATACATTTTGTTGTCGCAATTGAATTATTCCTCAAATTTAATGTAATAAACAAAAAAATAACTATGATTTTCACAAGTAAATAATAAATTTAATTGATAAGCTTCGCTTAAACTTACTTTTTTGCTTCTCCCAAAGGCGAGGTAGACCTTGTGTAAGTAAAAAACAATTTAAATACATACAAGAACAAAACATTTTATTTTTTTTATTTTATAAAAATAAGATTATTTTTTCAGTTTTAAAACAAACAATGTGTATATAATATTCAAGCCTATGCTATTTTTCAATTAATTTTTTTCCTTTTATAATTATACAAAATTTTGTTTTTTTTTTAATTTTTTTCTAATTATTTAATTTAATTTAATTGCGTGAAAAATACAAAATATAACAAAAAGTAAATAAAATTGTTAATTTTTTAGGGAAATTTGTGGCGAAATATAATTTTTTTAATAAATAATTACAAAACTAGAATTTCATGTAGACATTAATGCAATTTCAAAGCCGAATTTTAAAAAATTGCTACAACAACTGCAAGTCTTGACAAGAAGTAACGTGACTGAGTATTGGCTTTTGAAATAAAAATAAAAAATAATTCTAAGCAATATATCATTTGAAAAAAAATTTCGGTTATTGTAGCTAACTATTCAATTACCATCGTACTTTATTGATGTTCCTCACCGAATTTTTTATTCCCAATACATTTTGTTGCCGCAAAATATAAAAATAAGATTATTTTTTCAGTTTTAAAACAAACAATGTGTATATAATATTCAAGTTTATGCTATTTTTTCAATTAATTTTTTTCCTTTTATAATTATACAAAATTTTGTTTTTTTTTATTTTTTTCTAATTATTAACTTTTAAATACATATTCAAAAGTAAAACATATTCAAAACTAAAACCAACAAGCTGTAAACATTTTGTCATTTAAATATTATTATTACAATTTCTTAAGATATAGTTTCGTACATATAATATATAAATTTACATTGATTTGATTTATATATTGAAAATGCAAACTATTTGAAGAGTAAAACTAGTATGTAGTACAAAAAATACTGTTTAAATAAAGAATTGTAGGTTGATAACAAAAAATATATAATATTTTTCTTGTGTTATTTTCTTGTTTCCTCCTCGAAGAAATCAAATGACTTTATTCTTAAAAGAATCGATTGTAAAAATATAAAGCAGAAAGAATCGGTCATTCAATTCAACAATCAAGTATGCATACCAAAACAATTAACAAATGAAACAGTATTGGAAGAAATTATAAAAATGCAAACTAATGAAGTATGCACAACTAAAAATAGTATTCAAACACAAAATTCAGGTAACTATAACACTACAGTCTCGTCAACTTGTTCAGTGTTGCTTTCGACAGCTAATATCGCCGAAAATAATGAAGTATGCCAAACTGAAAATATTGTTCAAACATTCATTCAAAATAACCATAGCACCACAGTGCCAGAAAATTGTTTATTGTCACCTTCGGCGGCTTATATCACCGAATATACGTTGCAAACAGAAAGTTCTATTGGTGAAGATGTCAGTGCGTTTTCGGAATATATTCCAGACTATTCAGTTGACATAACTGCAGATTCACTGCAAACTTCAACCAATAATAACACAGTCAACATTAGTGTAAATGCGCTGGATAATCCTCTTAATATTAACCCAGTCTCCGTTCCATATTCTAAAACTAGCACAAAAAACATTTCTGTACTTTTAGCAAAACGTTGCAGACTAATATAAGCAGACACTGGTTTATAAAGCATAAAAACCAAAAAGAGGTTAAAATGGCTTTTGACCTTCCTATAAAGAGTAAACAACGCATTGAAATAATGAACGAAATCAGAAAAAGAGTTGACTTTGAACATATTCTGCCTTATGGTGGTTGGCGCATTTCAAATACGACTACGACTGTTTGGTAATAGATTAAAGAATACTTCAACAGTTTTTCTGTGATCTATTACCAAACAGTCGTATTTGAAATACGCCAACCACGATAAGGCAGAATGTTGAAGTATGCAGAACTGAAAACAGTTTCAATCTTGTATAATTGATTAATCAAGAAATTGATTAATCACAAACTCTAAAATTTCTCACGTATTTGATAAATTAGGAACTTTATCAAAATAAAAAACCGCAACGTAAGCTTTTTAAAATTAAAAACCCCCACCCAACATTAAAATTTCTACCACATTTTTCATGTTTAGAAACAAAATTACATTTCTGAATTTTGTATAAAAACCCCCTCTAGTTTTACTTTAAGTGTTATTCAAGTTAAGTAAATCACAAAAGATGGAAACGCATTTAAAAACAATATTTAAAAAATGCCAAAATAAAACCATTCTTCCTATAAATGAGATGGTTTTTAATCACAATTACCAAATAACGAAGATGGAGCGTGTACAGACACGCTTTGGGACGAAAATTCGTTGTTTGGTGGAAAGCAATCAATATATATATCTACCCAGTATATTTAATAATATAATGGATGATGATACTATTGCGGAATTTGATCGCAATACCTACTATCTTTTCAAAGTTAGGAAAGGAAGCAGTGAGTTAAATTACGAATTAACTATAAATGCGGAAACAACAGGTAATTTTTGGTAAAATAGTTTTTATTTATTTATGTATTATTAAATCTAATAATTAATTATTATCGTTTTAGCTCAAGATACACCAAAGAAGTAAATTGAATATTGGATGTCATTGAAGTCAACGATAAACGGAAGCCGAAATTATTTACTTTGAATGATAAAGCTGTTATTATGTTAATAATAATAATATAGTATGATATATTTACTTAATTAAAATATGGTTTTTAAGCATTTGTTTGTTCATTTTTTTTTTAATATTTTATTTTTATTATTTATACACTTGACCACAACTTTTTTATCAAAGTTTTATTTTAGTAAGAATATAAAGTATATAAAAACATTTGTTAATGAGTTTTAATGAAACAATTGATTTTCGCCATTCTGAGAAAACGCGTCACACACAAAAAAAAAAGCATTTTCAAAACCGATTTCAGTGAATGAAAACTAATAAAACAAAATTATAATTTATACCCGTATTCTAACCTCTGTGACAATGACAAAATTATAACAAAACTGAGGTGAATGACTATTTGTATATTTTTGGTATTCTGAAAAATTTTGTCATGAAAGAAATATAACAAATTTGTCACCTTATGAAAAGCACATAACAAAATAAAATTGTATTCATTTTCCTTTTGATTTACTTTTTAGTTGTGAGAATTAAAGAAAAAAAGCGTGATTATTGAAAAATACATGCAAAAATAATTATTTCATACTGAATTTTTTGTTTTGCAAAAGTAAAGGAAACATTTTTTTTTCACTTTTTTCAAAATAACTTCCAGGGACTATTGATTTTTTGCCAACAATATTTGCAAAGTTGTAGCTACGGTAAAACTGGACAACGTTTGCGAATATATTAATACAATTTGAACGTGTCTAGGCATGCTAATAGCTCATACAGACCACATTTTACCTTAAAAATCTCTACTAAGCTTCAGTAACACTTTTTTGCACTTTTTCCTAGCATTTTTTTTTAATAGAAGAAAGAATATTTTGTTTTAACTTTTTCCAGCATCGCTTACAAGGACTGATAACTTTCCACTACCAATATTTGGCAAAGCAACAACAAAGCCTTAAAATAGTATATACTAAAATCTGCAACACAAGTAATGCAAAAATAACAAAGAAAGGAAAAAATAAAATAAAAGTAAAAAACTAAGTTTTTTAAGGTATAAAGTGGTCTTAAAGAGGTAAATATGGCACCTAGATACGTTCAGATTATATTGATGTGTTCACAGAATTTGTCCAGCTTTACTGTAGATACAATTTTCCCAAATATTGTTAACAAAAAATTAGAAGTTGCTGCAAGTTATTCTAAAAAAAGTGAAACAAATTTTTTCCTTAATTTTTGCAAAGAAAAAAAAAGCAAGAAATGATTTTTTGGCATAAGATGTAACAAAATTTTTTGGTAGAGGAATTTAATACTCTCATGTAGGGTTATCGAACCTGTACTGTCCAGTACGTATGTTTTTCAAAAAGTCTTAATTGGTGCGTAACGTTATTATACATTAGCGGAATTCGGTGTGTGATGAAAATTGTTTTGCGTAAGAGTAAATGCATAATATCGTTGCTTTTCTTTAAAATCCAACAACAATATACCCACACAATCCAAAATAACTACGATATTTTGCATTTGCACTTACGCCAGACAATTTGCATCAAACATCGAATACCTCCATTAATTTACAGTGTGCAACCATCGTTTGCTATTTATTCATTTACATAACTGCAAGATAACACCTCTCAGTCATGAAAAAAATACGTTTCTTCTCTGTTCATAACAAATTTTTTATTATTATTTTTTAAATAAATATAGTTTTCAATTTGACAAAAATCTCACCATACTATGTTGAAAGCTCAAAAAAGCTTTTTAAGCTTTTTCTTGTCATATGAACAACAGAATACCATCACAATTTTATTTAAAAATATATAACAAGAAACTTGACAAAATTGTATGACAAAAAAATTTGTCACAATTTATTACCCTACGTCTACACCTGATATATTTTTATCATAACAAAAGTCAAATTTTATATTGAAAAATAATTTTTTTTATGTTAACTATTTCTTCTATATGGCATTTGACATTTGTCATGATAAAAATATATCAGGTGTAGACGTAGGGTTAGAATACGGGTATAATATATAATTTAAAAACTGTTAAAAATTATATTTATATAAAAAGTTGAAACGGTATTTGATTTAATTAAAACTATGTAAAAGCTAAATTCTAAAAAGTAATCTTTTAAACCGAAATTGTGAAATATTTAAATATTTATATAAACATCTTCACTAAGTCCAGGTATGTTGTAGATATTAACAGCAAATCTATAATTTGTGTTTATTTAAATTTCAAATACTTTCAGCACATTACTTCCATTTCTGCTGTTATATCATGTACATCTGTGAAGTATGTGGAACGTCTTTCGTATCCAAATTTAATTTTAAGAGACATTTTAATAATAAACATATTAACCCAAAATCAAACCAAACAAAACTAAATTTAAAAAATGAAAACATTGTTAAAGCTGAAAATATTGAAGAAACTCCATCGTGTAGCTATATACGCTGTGAAACTTGTAAATTAAATATAAGAAAAGGTTCTTGGTCTCATCATTTGAGAACTAATGAACATAAAAAAAAATAATCGTTTGTATATATAAGTAAAAATTTATTTAGTTAGCGTATTCAAACTTTTGTATATGAAAATAAAAAGGTAGATGAGCTTTCATTAAACATTTTATTTTCGAATGCAAAAGAAAGTATTATAAATATTTAAAAAATATGTTATTAGAACATCAAAATATAAAATTTAATATAGAACTTTTTGCAGAATATATAAAATTCTCAAAAACTAATGAAATTGAAGATGATGATAGCGCACTAATTAGTGTGAAATCTTTTCAAACGAAAATGGTAATAGTACAATTAGAACAAGATCTATCAAACATGTACGATAATCATAGTATAGAAATAGCAACCAAAATGGATGAATTTGAAGAGAGAGACAGTGGTTGGTCCCTAGTTTGTATCAATAAAATTGAAATAAACGTTAACAAGTATTGTCCTATAAAAGGATCTAAATATTTAGAACTACCAATATTTATCAGAAATAAAAAAGCGTGCATCAACATTAAAAATTATGATAATTATTGTTTTAAATGGGCTCTTATAGCTGCATTAGAAAACAATCCTTTAAATCCAAAATATTCACATTATAGTAATGTTATCACACAAAGCTTAATAACACTTACAAATGGAATAACAATTGATTTCACCAACTTAACCTTTCCTCTATTGCTGATATTAAGATATTTGAGAAATACAATTTAAATATAAGCGTGAATGTTTTTGGATGTGATGTGATAAAAAAAGAAATCGTTGGACCATATTATAAGACAGCTGATGAAAAAATTAATCATATAAATTTACTATACATTCAAGATGATAAAAACGATGAATCACATTATGTTTGGGTTAGAAACATAAGTCGTTTATTGAGCACACAAGTTTCAAAACATCTAGGTGCTAAATATTTTTGTAATTTTTGCTTACACTATTCAACCAGTGAACTCTTGTTATTAAAACATAAACAAGAATGCAATAAAATTGTTACCAAAATGCCTACGGGTGTTGATGATGATAATATATTGCAGTTCAAAAATTTTAAAAATCAATTAGATGTACCATTTGTTATCTATGCGGATTTTGAATGCATATTAAGTAAAATTAACAACGAAAATTCTAATAATGTTACAAGCATTCAAAAACATATACCTATAGCTTACAGCTACTACATAAAATCATCTTTTGATTCTAAACTGAATAAGTTTAGAACGTATACGGGTAACGATGTTGTTAAAGATTTTGTTCAAAATTTGATTGAGGATGCACGTTTTTTGTGTACAAACTTTCTAATGAAAGTAGTGCCAATGAATTCTCTACTACCTCATGAAGTTGAAAAACATTATAATACTTATGAGTGTCATATATGTAAACAAATTCTAGATTATGATAGGTGTGCTGATCATTGTCATTTAACTGGTCAATATCGCGGGCCAGCTCATTGGAAGTGCAATATTAATTATCAATTACCTAACTTTATTCCAATAATTTTTCATAACTTTTCAGGTTATGATTGTCATTTGTTTGTAAAGGCTCTTGCAGATTATCCGGGTGATATAGATGTTATATCACTTAATAAAGAATTATATATATCTGTTAGAAAAAGAATTCAAATAACTGATAAATATAATTTAGAATTACGTTTTCTCGATTCTTTTAAATTTATGTCGGCTAGTTTAGATAAATTATCTAATTATTTACATAACGATAACTTTAAAACACTGAAATCAATATATTCAAATCATTTAGAATTTAATCTTTTGAAAAGAAAAGGTATATTTCCTTATGATTATATCGATTCAGTTGAAAAATTAAATGAAAATGTCTTACCTTCTCGTGAACAGTTTTTCTCTACATTAAATAATAAAGAATGTACTATTGCTGATTATGAGCATGCGTTAAGTGTTTGGTCTACATTTAACTGTCAATCTCTAAATGAGTATATGCTTTTATATCTAAAAACTGATGTACTTCTTTTAACTGATGTATTTGAAAATTTTCGTTCTGTTTGTAAATCAATATATCATCTTGATCCATGTCATTACTATACAACACCTGGTTTATCGAGGGATGCCATGTTAAAAATAACGAAAATTAAATTGGAATTATTCACCGATATAAATATGTATAATTTTATTAAAAAAGGAATAAGAGGTGGTATTGTTCAATGCACAACACGTCGAACAGTTGCAAATCATAAATATATTAAAACATATGATTGCTCTAAACCCTCACAATATCTTATGTATTTAGATGCGAACAACTTGTATGGTTGGGCAATGTCTGAATCTCTTCCAGAAGGTAAATTTGAATGGTTTGAAGATATAGATAGCTTTGATATTTCGAAAGTATCTGAAAACTCTGATTTTGGTTACATTTTAGAAGTTGATTTAGACTATCCTGAAGAACTACATGATAGTCATAATGATTTACCGTTTTGTGCTGAACTTAAAAGTCCATCAATAAAACATCATAATATAAAGAAAATAATTCCCGATTTAACTAACAAAAAATCATACATAATTCACTATCGAAATCTTCAACAGTGTATTAGAAATGGTTTAAAATTAGTTAAAATTCATAGAATATTAAGATTTAAACAATCAACTTGGTTGAAACAGTATATCGATTTAAATACCTTTCATCGAACCAATGCCAAAAATGAGTTTGAAAAAAATTGTTTTAAACTTTTAAATAATGCGGTCGGTATACGGTAAAACTATGGAAAATGTTGAAAAACGTAAGAATGTAAAAATCGTTAATGCTTGGGAGATTGAACACAACCGTTTGGGGGCACGAGCTCTTATAGCAAAACCTAATTTTCATAGTTCAACACATTTTACCGATAATATGATTGCAATTCAAATGAGTATGGATAGCGTAACATTTAATAAACCTATATATTTAGGGTTTTCAGTTCTAGAACTATCTAAATATAAAATGTATGACTTTCACTATCAGTATATGCAAACAAAGTTTAATGAAAATTTAAAATTAAATTATATGGATACTGATTCTTTAATTTACACAATAAGAACAAACGATTTTTATAAAGATATTTACAATGATCTTCATCTAAACTTTGATACATCAGACTATTCAATTAATAATGTTTTCAATTTCCCCTTGCAAAACAAAAAAGTCTTGGGAATGATGAAAGATGAGAATAATGGACATGTAATGTTAGAATTTATTGGGCTTCGATCAAAAGTATATTCAATAGCTGTTGATGATAGAGAAGAAATCAAAAAAGCTAAAGGTGTAAAAAAATCTGCTTTAAAAAAACTAACTATAAATGATTATCGTAACTGTTTGATCGATAAAACCATATATCACGATAAAATGTATATAGTTAAATCTATCCTACATGAAATTTAAAATTTCATGTATGTATATAGTTAAATTTGTATTAAGTTATGATGATAATAAACGTTATATAAGAGAAGGTGGTATTAATACCTATGCTTGGAGACATTTCAAAATAAACAAAAATTGAAATTTTAATAAAGTCTATTCTTGGATCAATAAAGATGAACTTCAATAATATTATATATACTTCAATATGAGATTTATTTTTTTTTACAATTTTTTATTATACATATTATAAAATTTTCAAACAAATTAATAAATAAAATATATATATATATATATACATATATACATAAATAGTATTGTTTTGATTTTTATTTCCAATCAACTTTGTTGTGTATGGTTAGGATCAAGCTTTTGTATTCAAACAACTTAATTAAACCAACTGTTTCAAACACATTCATACATATCAATGAAAAAAAAACCACAACAGAACTTTTAACTACATACCAAACACATTCATACATATCAATGAAAAAACCACAACAGAACTTTTAACAACAGAACAACAATACAATAGGGTGGCACTTATATCATCGTTGTTAGTTTTCTCATACAAAATTAGTATACAAATCCTAACCAACCCTCAGCCAAACCCCCGCCCAAACCACGCCCAAACCCAGGCAAGCCAAGCCAAGCCAAGTCGTGCCAGCCCAGTTGCCGAATCTCATTACTCACACACAATTTCAAAAACTTCCACGCAAATAAGTACCACCCTATGCTCCCTGCTCTTGTTTCCAGAACTCTCACCAACACCCTACTTATGAGAGATACGAAAACACATCTAAGGACATTATTTATTAAAAATGTTGAGCTTAGATCAAAACGCTTTATCTTATAAAAATCGGATAATTTTTCTAAAAGGTACAAGCCTCAGAATTTTTTTTGAGTCCCATGCTGTCAACTTAGGCCCACTGTAACTCCTGTCCAGCTTAAGCCAGACGGCTGCCAAGACATTTGTTATAAAGCCTGAGTCCTCCTCTACGGATGTTCGAAGTTTAATATAAATGCAATCAGTAGTTTAGAAGTTCCAGATTTATTACCATTTATTTTGCAAAAGTCCCCACTGTGCAATAGCTATATAAATATGTAACTACTCCAATGTCCACACGCAAAGAAAAAACATAGTACAATCACAATCGCAAACTATCATTAATATTTGCGATTATAATTATGACAAACATGTTATATATAAAGCCATTCGAAAAATTATATGTTCAGCTCTGTGAACCACAATATATGTTCGTGTTAAACATATTATTATGTTCATTGCAACTATGCCCCATTTCGCGTTAACTATATATTTATTTTTTTCAGCATTATGATAATTGTCATTTATATCATATTGTTAAGTGCCTAAGAACCACAACATAAAAAAATAATAGTTTTTTTATTTGCATAATTTTTTTTATTGAAATTCAGGTTTTGCAAATAAAAATTTTCTTAAAAATACTAAACAACTTATGATATATGTATGTACATATGTACATAGTTTTATGATGGAACTAAGTCCTTTTTTCGTTGAATATGGTTTTTATTAATTTTATTTGTCTTACATTTACCTGTAATATATTTTATTATTTTGTTTTACTTTGCGATCCAAAGTGTGACTGACGCTTGCTTTGAATTTGAAAAAATTTAAAAAGGGAGAATTGGTACTCGTATTTTGGTATAATATTTTCTATACAACCATAATCAATTTGTGTTAGCAAATTATTAGATTAATAAAAATAAAATTATTTTGGGCATAATATAATAATGCCGATAAACATTGTATTTTATGTAACCTTGCAAAATATTAGCCATACAAATTTTTGAAGCAAGAATACCACTGTGTCTCTTAAAGTGGATATGCATTTACTTATGCATGTATGTATGTACATGCGTATGTATATATATATATATATTTACTTACCTTTAAGGAAATTTATTTGTTTTAAAACAGTAAGATTCTTTTAATTTAATTTCATTTTACTTTTATTTGTTTTTAGAATTTTATTTATTTGTTTGAAGACTATAAGCAAGCGCTAAAGATATTGCAAAAACAACATGTTGTCAACGACGCTGCCGAAAGAGGCTTAAAATTAATAGAAGATTATAGCAGTACGTTATCCCGCGACGAAGAAGAAAACATATTTTTACTTCAAGTCGTTGCCCAAAATAGAAAAATGTATCCAACATATGCCAAAAATAAATTAGTTATTAAACAAAGAATTCTTTTTTAAGCTATTGCATAGCTTTTATCGCAGTCTTTGAGGGTGTCGACCGAATCAAAAAATTCCGTAACGAAAAAACAATTAAGACTATTTTTATTTGAATCGCCCAGTGTATGTTAACCCCTAAAGTATGCTATTGATTTCATTAACATACAGTATTACTAGAACAGATTCTTACATGTAGGAAAACACAATGTGGCGTACTTAAGAGCAACCATGGTTGACAAAAAATAATTTTTTTTTTTTTTTTTTTTAATACATATTTTTATTTATTGTATCTTCAAATATGAACTAACAATAGGTATTCAAATCTTAAATCTAAAATATAATTATTAGGCCCGACCACTGTCGGACATAAATTTAGAGATAGTTATAAATAATACATAAGTAGTGATAATCAAAAGAAGAAAAAAATAAAATAAAATTAAAAAGTGTTTTCAAGCAGTCCCATCTGGAGTGTTGAGTATAAGAGCACTTGTATCCCTCTTTTTTAGGCGGACGTGTCCAGTAAAGTTCAAAATATTACGAGCAAGCGGATTAGGATGTGACTCGAGTTTTGTTAAATATTTGCCTGCATATTTTGCAATTTCTTCAACCACTAGTGGCATGTTTAAATCACGATGTATATTTGAGTTTTTTATATACCATGGAGCCGATGTTATTAATCGCAAAATTTTATTTTGCCTTCGTTGGATTCTCTCGACATTGGAAGCTGAAGCAGTGCCCCATAGTTGAATTCCGTAGCACCATATGGGTTTCAAAATAGAATTGTATATCAAAAGTTTGCAATCTAGACTGAGGGTTGAATTTCTACCAATCAGCCAATGTACCTGAGTTAATTTTAGTTTCATTTGGGTTAACTTAGAGTCAATATGGTGTTTCCAAGTAAGCCGTCGATCAAGGTGTATACCAAGATATTTCACATGAGTATGTTGAGGGACAACTTGATTGTTAATCCGAATGGGTGAACAAGTATCTCTTCGTAATGTATATGTTACTTGAACACATTTTTGTTCGTTTACCTTAATTCTCCATAAGTTTAACCATAGTTTCAGCTGGGTAATGTGTTCTTGAAGATATCGAGATGCTTCGTAAGGATTTTAATGCATACTAAGACAGGCTGTATCATCAGCAAATGTGGAAGTGTGGATATTGCTGCTCAGAGGCATATCACAAGTATAAATCAAATACAAAACTGGCCCCAGTATACTCCCCTGTGGCACACCGGATGAGATAGTTTCAGGCATACTCATAAAGTCTCCTTCCACAACAGTGAACTTGCGGGCAGTAATGTAACTTTCCAAAAGACTTACAACGTTTATTGGCAGGTATGTTTTTAATTTTAAAATTAGTCCTTCATGCCACACTTTATCAAATGCCTGAGAAACGTCGATAAACAGCGCAGAACAATACTTCCTTTCTTCAAATGTTCTTATAAATTGGACCAATCTATGAGTTTGTTCAATGGTGCTATGCTGACTTCTAAAACCAAATTTATGGTCCGGTATGCACCCACTACTAACTAGAATTGGGGACAGTTTTGTCATGAGCAGTTTTTCGAAAAGCTTTGACATTGTTGATAGCAGACTTATTGGCCTATATGACTCAGCCTTGGTAAGATCTTTGCCTGGCTTTGGAATCATTTTAACTTTGGCAAGTTTCCAGCTGTGTGGATAATACTCCAGTCGTAAAATGGCATTGAAAATAAATAACAGTATTCTAATTGCAATGCGAGGCAACTTCATCAGCATCTGGTTACTAATTCCATCAAAACCCGGAGCTTTCTTCGGGTTGAGTTCAGCAATTACTTTTTGTACATCACGCGTCTTAAACTTTATTAGTTGAGGGGGTAGAGCGACTACATTTAGCAAATCAATTACACCAGTACATGTGTTTGGGGTAAATACGTATTTCAAATGGTCAGCAAATATGTTACCTTTTTCAGTATCGCTTCTTGCCCAACCTCCGGTAGATGTGCGCAGAGGTGGTTTAAACTCAACGGGTGTTTTAAGCTTTCTAGCAGCGTGCCATAAAGAGTAATTAGATGCTGGTGTGACATCAAGATTTTGCAGATAGTTTTTAAGAGATGCAGTTTTTTCATGTGCAAGCAGCTCTTGGAGTCGTTTAGTGCACTCTTTAAATCTGATTTTATTCTGGGGTGATCTGTGCTGTTGCCATTCCCTTCTAGCTCTTCTTTTTTCGCATACGGAACGTTCAATATCGGTAGAATAAATTTTATTAAACCCAGTCTGCGGATGGGAGGTAGTAGCATGCTTAGCAGCCTGCTTAATATTTTCGTTAAGGTTGGCAATGTTAGTTTCAATATCATCAGGTGTACTTAGCGTAATATTTTCCGTGCAATGACTACTAGGATATTTTTTAAATCCCAGCCAATTAACACGATTTATCAAATTCGCATATGGGTGAGGTAAGTCACTTCTTAATGGGCTACAAATTGTAACGATCGTGGGAGAGTGATCGGACGAAAGATCTAGAGAAGCTTCAATTTGAATTAAGTCCCTAGAGATATTTTTCATGACGCCAAAATCTATGACATCCGGAATTTTATGTATGTCGGTAGGCCAATAAGTGGGCTCTCCACTCGAAATGACATCCAAGCCCATTTTGGAAATTGCATTGAACAACGCTCGACCTCTGGGTGTAATAAGACGCGAACCCCAGAACGTATGTTTAGCATTTTAGTCGCCGGCTGCTATGAAACAAGGGCCCAGAGATTTGTAAAAATCCTCATATTGATTCTCAGTAATTGCAAATCTAGGAGGGGAGTAAATGGATGATATGACAAAATTAGTGCAAAAATTTTCGACACATATATTCGTTGCTTGCAAATGTTCTTCACAAATGTTATCAATAATATTATGCTTGAGTCTTGACTTTATTAAAACCGCTGATCCACCGCATGCTCTTCCTCTCGGGTCCTTTGAATCATATAAGGTGTAGCCATACATTTTAAAAAGGCTTCTCGAAGTCAAATGAGTCTCAGAGACCAACATTATATCAATATTTTTTTCCGTGAGGAAGTGCTGAAGTTCATTTTTATGTTGGCGAATGCCGTTTGCGTTCCAAAAACATATTTTTAACGTGTTCATGGTTTTTTAACTAAAGCTTGAAGCAATGTATTCTGCATTCGCAGCATTTCTTGCATCATGCTAGTCATATTTGTTGTAAAATTATTTATAGTTTGCACCAGATTATCAATAGTAGCTTCAAGGCGATTGAAACTAAAGTTCGAGTTTGTATTTGTTGAATTATTTGGTGGTGAAACATTTTGTGTATGAGTAGAATTTGTTTTAGCAGCATCGGCATACGATACACGAGAACTAACTGGTTGGCTCACTTGCGCAATAGTGGCTGTTAAAGAGTTTGCTGATTGGGCTGTCGCCAATTTAGGCGTTTGCCTGATAGTCTGTTTGACGAAAGAGTACACAGGACAACCTCTGTAGTTAGCAGTGTGATTTTCTCCACAATTACTGCATTTTTTGTTACTTTGATCTTTCGGTTTATTGCAACTAGCAGTGCCGTGTAACTCGCCGCACACAACACAAACAGTAGGTAATTTGCAGTAAGTTTTAGTATGGCCATATTCTTGACAATTATGGCACTGTACGGGTCCTGAACGCTTGTGTGGTTCTTCAACGGTTATTTTTCGATACAAGAGATATTTTAAATTATATATTGGATGGGTCTCATTTTTTTTTTAATTTTATATCATTTGGCTCAAGTTCAACGCGAAATAGAGGTTGAGGGATCTTTTCCCTATTTATTATGTTAGATACATTTTTTACTTTAAAGCCCTGGAGGACGAGAGCATCTTTTACTTTTGGGAGCAACATAGGAATCTATGCCCTTCAACACAATCTGCATACCTTTAGCACTCTTGAGCTGATATGTGTAGAAATTTGTTTTACTTTTTTCAAGTTCAGAAACCATTGTGCGAAAATCTTTTTCTTCATAAATTTGAATTTTCGTTTCATCAATATTACCACGTTTTATTGGAACAATGTGAAATTTATTCTCACCAACGAACGAAATTAATTTTTTAATAAGAGCGTTTGAGTTTTTTTCTCTTAAATAGATTGGTGGCGGCTTGGAGGTTTTGTTCGCAGATTCAGCGGGTTTGTCATTGTCATCTTGCAATATTTTAAAACGGTTTTGCCGATTAGTAGAGGATGCGCTGTTATCCCTAGACATCTTTGGAGCAGATGCAATTTTAGTAGAATTTGGGCTTCGCCCGCGCTTTAAAATTGTAATGTATCTGTCCATTCCGACTTGGACCTTGGGCTTTGGGGTGCTCTTATCTTCAGTGACAACTTGTTTAAGTGATGACCACGAGCCCGAAGCGGATGATATCGCTGAGTTAAATTTAGAAGTACTAGGCAATAATGTCAACGATTCACTAGATGGCATTGGACAAAGCGAAGTTGATCGCTGACGAAACTGTGGTTTTGCTGTTAGAGAAAGTCTATTATCAGATTTTTGGTTTTTATTAAGAGCTTCAGAGCTCACTGCAAGTCTATTATCAGATTTTTTATTTTTATTGTTATCATTATGAGCATCAAAACTCACAGTAAAATAGGCATTTCTGCCGTTAGAACTCACTTCACTATTTTTTTCCTTTGGGGTACTCATATAGAGTATTCCTCAGGGGTACTTTGTATGTTTTTTTGTTTACGGTTTTTTTTTTTTTGTTTTTGTTATTTCTATATGTAAAAATATTATCAAAGCAAAAAAAGGCTTATTTATCAAAGTTAATATGTACTACGAATATTTTTTGTATGCTTTTTTTTGTTTAGTTTGTATATAAGAAAAATTCCGCTATTACGTCTGTTCACTATGAAGGTACAACGAGAACTGAAAAAAAAAATAAATAAAAAGTAAATTTTGTACAAAGAAAATCTTTGTATTAAAAAAATATTGGAGGTCCATCATACATTTGACTTCGATAGCTACGCCCTAGGTCCCTGCGAGTAAATTTTATAAAAATTTCTCCTTTGTATGGGATCCCCCTTAAGCAGAGGAGTTAGGCGGTCGGTGTGTTAAACAAATATGGTGGGCGGAAAATATTAATAGGTGCTGGTCCAACATTTGACCCTTGTAGCGGTGATCCCATGGAAGTTATATGATTTTTTGTAATTTTTTTGCTTTTACCGTCAACTTTGAGCACGAAGCGGAGACCTTTGCCCCCATCTAACCGCCACAATTTTTTGGCTAAAATTTTTTTTTTGCCGAACTTCACAAAATGAGGGGTTTTTGCAAGTCGAAATCGAAAAATCGTGAATTACGCCATAACTAATGTAAAGGGTGTTTTTATTGAGGTATAGAACTTTAAGTTGGCATCACTTTTTTAACTGGCGACCATTTTGTCAGCTGCCAAGTGATTAATATTTAGTTTGGTTTGCCATTTCATCATGAACAGGTTGACAAAAGAACAACGCTTGCAAATCGTACAAATTTATTTCGAAAATAATGGTTCAGTTCGCGAAGTTTACTGCAAGCTCCGTCCATTTTATGGTCGACATAATCGTCCATCAGAGCAATTAATTCGGTTAACCATGCATAGTTTTCGCACTACGTTTACTCTATGTGATAATACGCATCCGCAGAGACGTCGAACAGTGCGCACCGAAGAAACAATTGCCGCTGTAGAGCAAAGTGTTGAAGAGGACCCGAATGAATCGATTCGATATGGAGACCGGTATAGAGCCATGATAACCGACTATTTTGTTCCCGAATTGGATGGCATGAATGTGGATGAGTTGTGGTTCCAACAAGACGGCGCTACATGCCACACAGCGCATGTCACAATCGATTTATTGAAGGAAACATTCGATGAGCGCATAATTTCGCGGAATGGACCTGTCAATTGGCCACCAAGATCGTGTGATTTGACACCATTGGATTATTTTCTTTGGGAATATGTAAAGTCGCTCGTCTACGCCAACAAACCAGAAACGTTAGGGGACTTGGAAGCCTACATTCGTGGCGTTATTGCCAACATACGGCCCCATATGCTCGAAAAAGTGGTTGAAAATTGGACCTGTAGAATTGGCTTTATTCGAGCCAGCCGCGGCGGCCACATGCCCGAAATCATATTTAAACATTAATGGCATAAAATTATCCTTCCAATAAAGCCAAATTGATGGACATTAAAACGATTTTCTTGTGTTTTATTTCAATTCGAAGTTCTATACCTCTAAAAAACACCCTGTATATTCGTATGTATTTAGTTACTTACCTTTAGGAAATTTATTTATTTTAAAACAGTAAGATTCAAGTAAAGGCCGTTTCACACTATAATACAAGTATTAATACTTTTGTGGAAAATGCAACTCTGACATGTTGAGTTGTTATTGTCTTTTGAAATTTTTGAAACAGAAATTAGATTAGGGATGCATTTTCGCCAAAAGTATTAATACTTGTATTATAGTGTGAAACGGCCTTAAGTAAGATTCAAATCATAAATATAGAAACAAATGAAGTTCGAATAATAATTAAAAATTAATTAAAGTTAATAGCCATGGGCGCTATTGCCAGATAATTTTTATCAAAAATCTGCAAAAATTTATTTTTTTTTTGTAATGCATGTTTTTATTTATTGTATCTTCAAATATGAACTAACAATAAGTGTTCAAATCTTAAATCTATAAAAAAAATTATGCCCGACCAATGTCGGACATAAGTTTAGTGATAGTTATTAATAATACATAAGTAGTGATTAGTAACAAAAAGAAAAAGGTGTTTTCAAGCAGCTTTATCATCTGGAATGTTGAATATTAGGGCCCGTGTATCTCTCTTTTTTAATCGGATGTGTCCAGTAAAGTTCAAAATATTACGAGCAAGCGGATTAGGATGTGATTCGAGTTTTGTTAGATATTTGCCTGCGTATTTTGCAATTTCTTCAGTCACTAGAGACATATTCAAATCACGATGTATATTTGAATTTTTGATGTACCATGGAGCCGATGTTATCATGCGTAAAATTTTGTTTTGCCTGCGTTGAATTTTCTCTACATTTGAAGCTGAAGCAGTGCCCCATAGTTGAATTCCGTAGCACGATATTGGCTTTAAAAGCGACTTGTATATTAAAAGTTTACAGTCTAGGCTAAGTGTTGAATTTCGACCAATCAGCCAATGTACCTGAGTTAATTTAAGTTTCATTTGAGTTAACTTAAAGTCAATGTGGTGTTTCCATGTAAGTCGTCGATCAAGGTGTATACCAAGATATTTCACATGTGAATGTTGAGAAACAACTTGATTGTTAATCCGAATGGGGGAACAAGTATCTCTTCGTAAAGTAAATGTTACTTGAACACACTTTTGTTCATTTACCTTGATTCTCCATAAGTTTAACCAAAGCTCCATCTGGCTAATGTGTTCCTGGAGTTTGCGGGATGCCTCATCAGGGTTTTCATGCATACTAAGGCAGGCTGTATCGTCGGCAAATGTGAAAGTATGGATACTACTGCTCACAGGCATATCACAAGTATAAATTAAATATAAAACTGGTCCCAGTATACTCCCCTGTAGCACACCGGATGAGATTATTTCAGGCGTACTCATAAAGTCTCCTTCTATAACAGTGAACTTCCGGGCAATAATCTAACTTTCCAGCAGATTTAAAATGTTTATTGGTAAGTAAGTCTTCAATTTTAATATTAGGCCTTCATGCCACACTTTATCAAATGCCTGGGAAATGTCAATAAACAGCGCAGGACAATACTTTTTTTCCTCAAAAGTTCTTCTTATAAATTTAACCAATCTGTGAGTTTGTTCAATGGTGCTATGCTCACTTCTAAAACCAAATTGATGGTCTGGTATGCACCCACTACTAATTAGAATTGGGGACAATTTTGTTTTGAGCAGTTTTTCGAAAAGCTTTGACATTGTAGATAGTAGACTTATTGGCCTATATGACTCAGCCTTGGTTATATCTTTGCCCGGCTTTGGAATCATTTTAACCTTGGCAAGTTTCCAGTTGTGTGGATAATACTCCAGTCGTAAAATAGCATTAAATATGAATAACAGGATTCTCATTGCAATACGAGGCAAGTTCATCAGCATCTGATTACTAATTCCATCAATACCCGGAGCTTTCTTCGGGTTGAGTTCGGCAATTAATTTTTGTAAATCACGCGTCTTAAACTTTATGTGTTGAGGGGGTAGAGCGACTATATTCGGCAAATCAGCAACACCAGTACATATATTTGGCGTAAAAACGGATTTTAAGTGCTCAGCAAATATTTTACCTTTTTCAGTATCGCTTCTTTCCCAACCTCCGGTAGATGTGCGTAGAGGTGGCTTATACTCAACGGGTGTTTTAAGCTTTCTAGCAGCGCGCCACAAAGAGTAATAAGACGCCGGTGTAACGTCAAGACCCTCCAGATAATTTTTAAGAGATGCAATTTTTTCAGATGCAAGCAACTCTTGGAGTCGTTTAGTGCACTCTTTAAATCTGATTTTATTTTGTGGTGATCTGTGTTGTTGCCATTCCCTTCTAGCCCTTCTTTTTTCACGTACGAGACGTTCAATGTCTGTAGAATAAATTTTATTAAACCCAATCTGCGGATGGGAGATAGTGGCATGTTCAGCAGCCTGTTTAATATTCTCGCTGAGATTGGCAATGTTCGATTCAATATCATCGGGTGTTCTAAGCGTAATGTTTTCCGTACAATGACTGCTGAGATATCTTTTGAACCCCAGCCAATTAACACGATTGATCATCTTCACATATGGGTCAGGTAAGTTACTTCTTAATGGGCTACAAATTGTAATGATCGTCGGGGAGTGAGCGGACGAGAGATCAAGAGAAGCTTGAACTTGAATTAAATCCCTAGAGATATTTTTTATGACGCCATAATCTATAACATCCGGAATGTTTTGTATGTCAGTAGGCCAATAAGTGGGCTCCCCACTCGAAATGACATCCAAGCCCATTTTTGAAATAGTGTTGAACAATGCTCGACCTCTGGGTGTAACAAGGCGCGAACCCCAGAACGTATGTTTCGCATTGTAGTCTCCAGCTGCTACAAAACAAGGTCCAAGAGATTTGTAGAAATCCTCATATTGATTCTCAGTGATTGAAAATCTGGGAGGGGAGTAAATTGATGATATAACGAAATTTGAACAAAAACTTTCAATGCCAATATTTGTTGCTTGTAGGTATTCTTCACAAATGTTATCAAGAACATAGTGCTTGAGTCTTGACTTTATTAGAATTGCTGATCTACCGCAAGCCCTTCCTCTAGGGTCCTTTGTATCATATATAGTGTAGCCATAAATTTTAAAAAGACTTCTCGAAGTCAAATGAGTCTCAGATACTAACATTATATCAATATTTTTCTCCGTGAGGAAGTGCTCAAGGTCATTTTTATGTTGGCGAATGCCATTTGCGTTCCAGAAACATATTGTTAACGTGTTCATGGCTTGTAAACTTGAAGCAGAGTATTCTGCATTTGCAACATTTCTTGCATCATGCTAGTCATATTTGTTGTAAAATTGTTTATAGTTTGCACAAGATTTTCAATAGTGGCTTCAAGGCGATTAAAATTAACGTTTGAGTTTGTATTTGTTGAATTATTTTGCGGTGAAACAGTTTGTGTCGGAATAGAACTAGCCTTAGCAGCATCTGCATACGATACACGGTAAGTAACTGGTTGGCTCATTTGCGGAAAAGTGGCAGAGTAAGCGTTTGCTGATTGAGCTGAAGCTAATTTAGGTTTTTGCACCATAGTCTTCTTTACAAAAGAGTACACAGGACAACCTCTGTAGTTAGCGGTGTGATTACGTCCACAATTACTGCATTTTTTATCACTTTGATATTTTGGTTTGTTGCAGCTAGCGGTGCCGTGTAATTCACCGCACGCAACACAAACAGAGGGTAAATTGCAGTATGTTTTTGTATGGCCATATTCTTGGCAATTATGGCACTGTACAGGACCTGAACGCTTATGTGGCTCTTCAACTGTGATTTTTCGGTACAAGAAGTATTTTAAATTATAAATTGGATGCGTCTCATTTTTTTTCAATTTTATATCATTAGGCTCAAGTTCAACAAGAAATAGGGGTCGGGGAATCTTTTCTCTATTTATTATATTGGACACATTTTTTACCTTGAACCGCTGGAGGACGAGTGCATCTTTTATTTCTTCGGGGACAACATAAGAATCTATGCCCTTCAATACGATCTGCATGCCTTTAGCGCTCTTAAGGTATGTGTAGAAGCTTGTTTTACTTTTTTCAAATTCAGCAACCATTTTGCGGAAATCTTTTTCGTCATAAATATGGATTTTAGTTTCAACGATGTTGCCACGTTTTATTGGAACAATGTGAAATTTATTCTCACCAATGACCGAAATAAATTTTTTAATAAGGGCATTTGAATTTTTTTGTCTCAAATAGATTGGTGGCGGCTTGGATGTTTTGTTCGAGGATACCTCGGATTTGTCGTTGTCATCTTGAAAAATTTTAAAGCGGTTTTGGCGATTAGTTGAGGCTGCGCTGTTATCCCTAGACACTTTTGGAGCAGATGCAATTTTAGTAGAATTTGGGCTTCGCCCGCGCTTTAAAATGGTAATGTAGCTGTCCATTCCGACTTGGACCTTGGGTTTTGGGCTGCTCTTATCTTCAGTGGCAACTTGTTTAAGTGATGACCACGAGCCCGAAGCGGCTGATATCGCTGAGATAAATGTAGAAGTAGTAGGCAATAATGTCAACGATTCACTAGTTGGCATCGGACAAAGCGAAGTTGATCGCTGACGAAACTGTGGTTTTGCCGTTAGAAAAAGTCTATTATCAGATTTTTGATTTTTATTAAGAGCTTCAGAACTCACAGCAAGTCTATTATCAGATTTTTTATTTTTATCGTTATCATTATGAGCTTCAAAACTCACAGTAAAATAGGCATTAGAACCGTTAGAACTCTTCACTATTTTTTTCCTTTGGGGTACTCATATAGAGTATTCCTCAAGGGTACTTTGTATGTTTTTTTGTTTACGGTTTTTTTGTTTTTGTTATTTCTATATGTAAAAATATTATCAAAGCAAAAAAAAAAGGCTTATTTATCAAAGTTAATATGTACTACGAATATTTTTTGTATGCTTTTTTTTTTTGTTTAGTTTGTATATTGAAAAAAATTCCGCTATTACGTCTGTTCACTATGAAGGTACAACGAGAACTGACAAATTAAATTTTTAGCCAATTTTCTAGCAAAAGTTGGCTAAAAAATCTGAAAAATAGTTTTAAAAACTCTGCAACAATAAAAACACCTTCATTTTGAATTATTTTTCATTTTGTTGTCGAATTAACATAAATTATCTTGCTATACAGAATCATATGCTGATATTACAAATTGTTTAATAATAACAAAAATTAAAAATTTTAAAAACCCCCGATATATCTAGAAAAGATGTGACATCTTCTAAATGGCTGAATCGATTTTCTTCAAACAGGGCTAAGAACCATCTTGATCAAGTCAGCTTTCGAACAGAGAAAACTAAATCAAAGTTGGTTCAGACGTTTGGGCTGTACGTGGACACGGACAGACACACAGATACACAGACACACTCTAGAAACTTATAAACCCCCTTTTTTTGATCGGGTGTTAAAACTAAACATTAACAAAAGGATGAGGATAAATATATGCACAAGTTTTCTTCATAAAACTTAAAGAAAAAACAAAACAAAAACAAAACCATTTTCTTTATTTTTAGTGTTATTGTTTATGATTTAGTGTGCGATATCTATATACGTATGTATGTACTTATATATCTAAGTATTGATGCTACACAAGTATTTCAGAAAATCTGCAAATCTCACTTTATAATTTTTACAATGAAAAATCAGCAAATGCAGAGAAATCTGCAAATCTGGCAACAGTGGCCATGGGCCTGTGGCAAAAATTAAAAAATAAAATATACTTCATAGGAACAAACCAAAAAAGTTTGTCGTAAGTAGAACAAAAATAAGCAAATTAACCAACACGTGCACAATTAGTAAAGAACAAACGACAATGGCAAGACTGATGTAAATTTAGAGATGGTAAAATTGAGCTTTCATTACAAAATGCTTTCAGCAAAATTTAAATACGATAAATCAAAACAATTCACATATTCCATTTGCATAAAAGTTACGTACCAAACACAAAAGAACACTGATGATGAAGGTTTAGTGGCCTTAGAAAACGGCTAGTTGTTTAGTTCCACTATGTGTTGTTAGTCAGAATATTTACAATAAACTTTGGTGTTATTTGTTCATTACTATTGATAACCTGGTGCAAATTATAAATAATTTTACAACAAATATGACAAGCATGATGCAAGAAATGCTGCGAATGCAGAATACACTGCTTCAAGCATAAGGCAACAAACCATGAACACGTTAAAAATATGTTTCTGGAATGCAAACGGCATTCGCCAACATAAAAATGAACTTGAGCACTTCCTCACGAAAAAAGATAGTTATAATGTTGGTTCTCGTTGTACCTTCATAGTGAACAGACGTATTAGCGGATTTTTTTTTACATACAAACAAAACAAAACCCTACAAAAAATATTTGTAGTACATAGTATTTGTTGTACATTAACTTTGATAAACAAGCTTTTTTGCTTTGCTAATATTTTTTTTACATAGACAGTAATAACTAAAACAACAAAAAAAAAACAAAAGCAACCGTAAACAAAATAACTCAAAGTGCCCTTGAGGAATACACTAACAAAGTGCCCTTGAGGAATACTCTATATGAGTACCTCAAAAACAAATAATTGTGAAGTGAGTTATAACGGTAGAAATGCCTATCTTACTGTGAGCTCTGATGATCTTAATGATAACAATAAAAATAAAAAATCTGATAATTGACTTACTGTGAGTTCTGATGATCTTAATTTAAATAAAATAAATAAAAAACCTAATGATAGACTTTTTTTAACGGCTAAGCCAATTTTTCGTCAGCGATCAAATTCGCTTTGTCCAATGCCAACTAGTGATTCGTTAACATTACAGTTGCCTTATACTTCTTCATTTAAATCAGCGATATCATCCGATTCATCACTTACCCAATTAGTCACTGTAAATAAGAGTAGCCCAAAACCAAAGGTCCAAGTTGGAATGGACCGTTATATTATTGTGGGAAAGCGCGGGCGAAGCCCAAATTCTACTAAAATTGCATCTGCTTCAAAGGTATCTAGGGATAACAGCGCATCCTCCACTAATCGTTTTCAAATATTGCAAGATGACAACGACACACCTGATATATCCGCGAACAAAACCTCCAAGCCGCCACCAATATATTTGAGAGAAAAAAATTTAAACGCTCTTATTAAGAAATTAATTTCGGTCATTGGTGAGAATAAATTTCACATTGTTCCAATAAAACGTGGCAATATCGATGAAACAAATATTCAAATTTATGACGAAACAGATTTCCGCAAAATGGTTTCTGAATTTGAAAAAAATAAAACAAGTTTCTACACATACCAGCTCAAGAGTGCTAAAGGCCTGCAGATCGTATTGAAGGGCATAGATTCTTATGTTGTTCCCGAAGAAATAAAAGACGCACTCGTCCTCCAGGGATTCAAGGTAAAAAATGTTTCAAATATAATAAATAGGGAGAAGATCCCCCAGCCTCTATTTCGCGTTGAACTTGAGCCGAATGATATAAAATTGAGAAAAAATGAGACGCACCCAATTTATAATTTAAAATATCTTTTATACCGAAAAATAACAGTTGAAGAACCACACAAGCGTTCTGGACCCGTACAGTGCCATAATTGTCAAGAATATGGCCACACAAAAACTTACTGCAAATTACCTACTGTTTGTGTTGTGTGCGGTGAATTGCACGGTACTGCTAGTTGTACTAACCCAAAAGATCAAGCAGAAAAAAATTCAGTAATTGTGGAGGTAATCACACCGCTAACTATAGAGGATGTCCTGTATATTCTTTCGTTAAAAAGACTATGGGGCAAAAACCTAAAGTAGCTCCAGCACAAACAGCAAACACTTACTCCGCCACTATTGCGCAAGTGAGCCAACCAGTTAATTCACGTGTATCGTATGCCGATGCTGCTAAGGCAAGCTCTATTCCCACACAAAATGTTCCACGGCCAAATACTTCAACAAATACAAACTCAGGCTTTAATTTTAATCGCCTTGAAGCTACTATTGAAAATCTGGTGCAAACTATAAACAATTTTACAACAAATATGACTAGCATGATGCAAGAAATGCTGCGAATGCAGAATACTCTGCTTCAAGCACTAGTTAACAAGCCATGAACACGTTAAAAATATGTTTCTGGAACACAAACGGCATTCGCCAACACAAAAACGAACTTGAGCACTTCCTCATGGAAAAAAATATTGATATAATGTTGGTCTCAGAGACTCATTTGACTTCGAGAAGCCTTTTTAAAAATTATGGCTACACCTTATATGATTCAAAGGACCCGAGAGGAAGAGCATGCGGTGGATCTGCAATTCTGATAAAGTCAAGACTTAAGCACTATATTCTAGACAACATTTGTGAAGAACATCTACAAGCAACAAATATTTGTGTCAAAAATTTTTGCTCAAATTTTGTCATATCATCAATTTACTCCCCTCCCAGATTTTCAATCACTGAGAATCAATATGAGGATTTCTACAAATCTCTTGGACCTTGTTTTGTAGCAGCTGGCGACTACAATGCAAAACATACGTTCTGGGGTTCGCGTCTTATTACACCTAGAGGTCGGGCATTGTTCAACACAATTTCAAAAATGGCCTTGGACGTCATTTCAAGTGGGGAGCCCACTTACTGGCCTACGGACATACAAAAAATTCCGGATGTTATAGATTTTGGAGTCATGAAAAATATTTCTAGGGAATTAGTTCATGTTGAAGCGTCTCAAGATCTTTCCTCCGATCACTCTCCCACGATCGTTACAATTTGTAGCCCACTAAGTAGTGACTTACCTCACCCGTATGTGAAGACGATCAACCGTGTTAATAAGCTGGGGTTCAGAAAATATCTCAGTAGTCATTGTACGGAAAACATTACGCTAAGAACATCCGAAGATATTGAATTTAACATTGGCAATATTATCAAAAATATAAAACAGGCTGCTGAACATGCGACTACCTCCTACCCGCAGACTGGATTTAATAGAATTTATTCTACGGATATTGAACGTCTCGTAAGTGAAAAAAGAAAAGCTAGAAGGGAATGGCAACAGCACAGATCACCCCAACTTAAAATCAGATTTAAAGAGTGCACTAAACGACTCCAAGACTTTCTTGCATTTGAAAAAACTGCATCTTTTTAAAACTATCGTGAAGGTCTTGATGCCACACCAGCATCTAATTACTCTTTGTGGCGCGCTGCTAAAAAGCTTAAAACACCTGTTGCGTTTAAACCACCTCTGCGTACATCTACCGGTGGTTGGGAAAGAAGCGATACTGAAAAAGGTAAAATATTTGCTGAGCATTTAAAATCAGTATTTACCCCTAACACATGTACTGGTGTTATTGATTTGCCGAATGTAGTTGTGCTACCCTCTCGACCCATAAAATTTAGAACGCGTGATGTACAAAAACTAATTGCTGAACTTAACCCGAAGACAGCCCCAGGTATTGATGGAATTAGTAACCAGATGCTAATAAAGTTGCCTTGTATTGCAATTAGAATCCTGTTATTTATTTTCAACGCCATTTTACGACTGGAGTATTATCCAAATAACTGGAAGCTTGCCAAAGTTAAAATGATTCCAAAGCCGGGCAAAGACCTTACCAAGGCTGAGTCATACAGGCCAATAAGTCTGCTATCAACAATGTCAAAACTTTTCGAAAAACTGCTCATGACAAAATTGTCCCCAATTCTAGTTAGTAGTGGGTGCATACCGGACCATCAATTTGGTTTTAGAAGTCAGCATAATACTGTCGAACAAACTCATAGATTGGTTCAATTTATAAGAAGAACATTTGAAGAAAAGAAGTATTGTTCTGCGCTGTTTATCGACGTTTCTCAGGCATTTGATAAAGTGTGGCATGAAGGCCTAATTTTAAAATTAAAAACATACCTGCCAATTAACGTTGTAAGTCTTTTGGAAAGTTACATTACTGCCCGGAAGTTCACTGTTGTGGAAGGAGACTTTATGAGCATGCCTGAAACTATCTCATCCGGTGTGCCACAGGGGAGCATACTGGGGCCAGTTTTGTATTTGATTTACACTTGTGATATGCCTTTGAGCAGCAATATCCATACATCTACGTTTGCCGCTGATACAGCCTGCCTTAGTATGCACGAAAACCCTCACGAGGCTTCCCGATATCTACAAGAACATATTACACAACTGGAACTATGGTTAAATTTATGGAGAATCAAAGTAAACGAGCAAAAGTGTGTCCAGGTAACATTTACCCTGCGAAGAGATACTTGTTCGCCAATTCGAATCAACAATCAAGTTGTTCTTCAACATTCACACGTAAAATACCTTGGTATACACCTTGATCGACGGCTTACATGGAAGCCCCATATTGACTCAAAGCTAACACAAATGAAATTGAAATTAACTCAGATACATTGGCTGATTGGTAGAAATTCAACACTCAGTCTAGATTGTAAACTTTTAATATACAAGTCGATTTTGAAACCAATATGGTGCTACGGAATACAGTTATGGGGCACTGCTTCAGCTTCTAATGTCGAGAGAATCCAACGAAGGCAAAACAAAATTTTACGGTTAATAACATTGTCTCCATGGTATATAAAAAATTCAAATATACATCGCGATTTAAATATGCCACTAGTGACTGAAGAAATTGCAAAATACGCTGGCAAATATTTAACAAAACTCGAGTCACATCCTAATCCGCTTGCCCGTAATATTTTGAACTTTACTGGACACATCCGCCTAAAAAAGAGGGATACAAGGGCTCTTATGCATAGCACTCCAGATGGGACTTCTTGAAAATACTTTTATTTTTTTCCTTTTGACTATCACTACTTATGTATTATATATAACCAGGGAAACCGCAAATATGCAAATGCATGTTTTTTCTTGTATCACGTATTAATGCGGGGACAAGATATTTATCCGTTTCAGAACTTTTTATGAATTTTGGCATCGATTTGTTAGTGCATATTTTTGCATATTTACCCTTTAAAGCATGTTTATGCATATATCAGTTTTACACGCATAATTTTAGCATATTTTCGAATTTTTAGAGCATAATTTACGGTTTTAGGGCATATTTTGATACTTTATAGAATTTATTTTATTTCAACCCGTTTGGCACCACCATCCTTTAAAAAAAACACCCCATTCCGAAAAAAATTATATGATTTTTTTTTCTAGCAACTTATTAAAATTTTATTTTCGAAATAAAAATTTAAGTTTTAAAGAAAAATTTTTCCCTGCGCTATCTGGGTTAATATGCTTACAAATTAAGGGGTTGGTCCACATTTTTATTTTTATTTTTCGCCATCTAAATCTCTGTTCCAATGTTCCATGTAGTGTATACATTTTTTATATATAACGCAGTTTTACGGACGTTAGTTGCAATACAAATTCAGATGAGACAAAAACGATTTTTATTTGAAATTCTAGGCCAATATTTTGTTATTTATTGCAATAAAAATTATACATTAAAATCTTGTCTTATTTATCCAAAATACAGTTCCAAAGCCTTAATTCTGATATCGTGATCTTTTGAAATTAAAGTTAAATTCTTATGCATCCAATAAAAATTAATTTGTATTATTTGTTTTAGTCAAATTTTTTACACTAATTTGTTTTAACCTGTACTTCAAACTTCTTTGTTAACTATGTTTACTTTTTTTTGTTTATTTATTTTCTTTTTCTTATTTTATATGCAAATGTTGTTGAATTTTCGATTAAAAATATATTTTCATTTACAAATAAGCCTAATTATTCTATTTTTAAGAGCATATTTTTTGACTTTTAAGGGCATATTTACAAGTTTTTAGTACATATTGAATGCGCATAAAACACTTTTTTTAGAGCATATTTTTGGTTTCCCTGTATATAACTATTACTAAGCTTATGTCCGACACTGGTCGGGCCTAATTATATTTTTAGACTTAAGATTTGAATACTTATTGTTAGTTCATAAATGAAGATACAATAAATAAAAATCATGCAATAAAAAAAAATAATAATGTTGGTCTCAGAGACTCATTTGACTTCGAGAAGCACTAAAGCACTACATTCTTGACAACATTTGTGAAGAACATCTACAAGCAACAAATATTGGCATTGAACACTTTTGTGCGAATTTTATTTTTTTAATGCTTTTAATTATTTATTGTATCTTCAAATATAAACTAACAATAAGTATTCTAATTTTAATCTAAAATATAATTATTACGACCGACTAGTGTCGGACATAAACTTAGTGGTAGTTATAAGTAATATATACATAAGTAGTGACAATCAAAAAGGAAAAAACGTGTTTTCAAGAAGTCCCATCTGGAGTGTTGAGAATAAGAGCTCTTGTGTCCCTCTTTTTTAGCGGATGTGTCCAGCAAAGTTCAGAATATTTGAGCAAGCGCACTAGGATGTGACTCGAGTTTTGTTAAGTATTTTCCTGCGTATTTTGCAATTTGTTTAATCACAAGTGGCATATTTATATGGTATAGTAAAAGTTTGCAGTCTAGGCTGAGTGTTGAATTTCTACCAATCAGCCAATGTATTTGGGTTAATTTAAGTTTCATTGTGTGGAATTTCCATGTAAGTCATCGATCAAGGTGTACACCAAGGTATTTTACATGTGAATATTGAGGAACAACTTGATTGTTGATTAGAATTGGAGAACAAGTATCTCTTCGCAGGGTAAAAGTTACCTGAACACACTTTTGCTCGTTTAATTCTCGATAAGTTTAGCCATAATGCCGGTTGTGTAATATGTTTTTGTAGATATTTGGAAGCCTCGTGAGGGTTTTCGTGCATATTTAGGCAGGCTATATTATCGGCAAACGTAGATGTATGGATATTACTTCTCAAAGGCATATAACAAGTATAAATCAAATACAAAACTGACCCCAACTCCCCTGTTGCACACCGGATGATATAGATTCGGGCACACTCATGAATTCTCCTTCCACGACCATGACCTTCCGGGTAGTAATGTAGCTTTAAAATAAATTCAGAAAATTTATTGGTAGATATGATTTCAATTTTAAAATAAGTTCTTCATGCCACACTTTATCAAATGCCTTGGAAACGTCAATAAACAGAGCAGAACAGTACTTCTTTTCTTTGAATGTTCTTCTTATAAATTGAACCAATCTATGCGTTTGTTCAATGGTGCTATGCTGACTTCTAAGACAAAATTTATGGTTTCGGATGCACCCACTACCAATTGGAATTGGGGAAAATTTTGACATGAACAGTTTTTCGAAAAGTTTTGACATTGTTGAGAGCAGACCTTTTGGCCTCTATGATGCAGCCTTGGTAAGATCTTTGCCCGGCTTTGGAATCATTTTAACTTTTTCAAGCTTCCAGCTATTTGGATAATACTCCAATCGTAAAATCACATTAAAAATTAATAACAGAATTCTAATTGCAATACGAGGCAACTTAATCACCATCTGGTTACTAATTCCATCAATACCTGGAGCTTTCTTCGGGTTGATTTCAGCAATTAGTTTTTGTACATCACTAGTCTTAAATTTTATGGGTCGAGGGATAGCGCAACTACACTTGGCAAATCAACAGCACCAGAACATGTGTTTCGGGTAAATACGATTTTAAGTGCTCACAAAATATTTTACCTTTTTCAGTATCACTCCTTGCCCAACCTCCGGTAGATGTGCGTAGAGGTGGTTTAAAATCAAGGGGTATTTTAATTCTTTTCGCAGCTTGCCACAAAGAGTAATTAGATGCTGGTATGACATCGAAATTTTCTAGACAGTTTATAAGAGATGCTGTTTTTTCATATGGAAGCATCTCTTGGAGTCTTTTAGTGCACTCCTTCAATTTAATTTTATTTTGGGGTCATCTGTGCTGTTGCCATTCCCTTATAGCTCTTCTTTTTTCACGTATGCGATGCTCAATATCCGTAGAATATTTTATATTATATTATTATATTTTATATTAAACCCAGTTTGCGGATGGGAGGTAGTGGCATGTTTAGCAGCCTGCTTAATATTTTCGTTAAAATTGGCAATGTTGGCTTAAATATCTTCGGGTGTGCTTAACATAATGTTTTCCGTGCAATGACTACTTAGATATATTTTTAATCGCAGCCAATTAACACGACTGATCATCTCCACATATGAGTGAGGTAAAGCACTTCTCAGTGGGCTACATACCGTAAGATCGTTGGAGAGTGATCAGACGAATTAGTTCCCTAGAAATATTTTTCATGCCTCCAAAATCTATAACATCCGGAATTATATGCATGTCAGTACGCCAGTAAGTGGGCTCCCCACTCGAAATGACGTCCAAGCCCATTTTGAAAAATGTATTGGGCAACGCTCGACCTCTGGGTGTAACAATACGCGAAACCCAGAAGGTATGTTTAGCATTATAGTCAGCAGCTGCTACCAAACAAGGGCCGAGAGATTTGTAGAAATCCTCGTATTGATCCTCAGTAATTGCGAATCTGGGAGGGGAGTAAGTTGATGATATGACAAAATTTGTGCAAAAATTTTCAACACAAATATTCGTTGCTTGTAGATGTTCCTCACAAATGTTGTCAATCATATAATGTTTGAGTCTTGACTTTATTAGAATTGCTGATCTACCGCATGCTCTTCCTCTCGGGTCCTTTGAATCATATAAATTGTAGCCATTAATTTTGAATAGACTTCTTGAAGTCAAATGAGTCTCAGAAACCATCATTATATCAATATTTTTTTCCCTGAGGGAGTGCCCAAGTTCATTTTTATGTTTGCGAATGCCGTTTGCGTTCCAGAAACATATTTTTACCGTGTTTATGGCTTGTTAACTAATGTTTGAAGCAAAATATTCTGCATTCTAAGCATTTCTTGCATCATGCTAGTCATATTTGTTGTAAAATTATTTATAGTTAGCACCAGATTTTCAATAGTAGCTTCAAGGCGACTAAAGTTAAAGCTTGAGTTTGCATTCGTAAAACTATTTGGAGGTGGACCATTTTGTTGCGGATAGAACTAGTTTTAGCTGCATCGGCATACGTTACACTTGAACTGACTGGTTGGCTCATTTGAGACAAAGTGGCGGATCGTGCTAGATCTTTAGGTTTAGTACAACCAGCAGTACCGTGCAATTCACTGCATATAACACAAACTGAAGGTAAGTTGTATTGAGTTTTTGTGTGGCAATATTCTTGACAATTATGGCACTGTACGGGTCTAGAACGCTTGTGTAGTTCTTCAACTGTTATTTTTCGGTGTAGGAGATATTTTAAATTATAAATTGGATGAGTCTCATTTTTTTCAATTTTATATCGTTTGGCTCAAGTTCGACGCGAAATAGAGGTTGAGTAATCTTCGCATTATTTATTATGTTACATACATCTTTTACCTTACATCCCTGGAGGACGAGTGCATCTTTTATTTCTTCGGGAACAACATAAGAATCCATGCCCTTCAATACGATCTGCAAGCCCTTGGCACTCTTAAGCTGATATGTGTAGAAACTTTTTCTAATTTTTTCAAGTTCAGTAAGAATTTTGCGAAAATCTTTTCCTTCATAAATTTGGATTTTAGTTTCATAAATATTATTTCATTTTAATAAGAGCATTTGAGTTTCTTTCGCTTAAACAGATTTTTGGCGGCTTGAAGGTTTTGTTCTCAGATTCAGCAGGTTTTTCATTGTCATCTTGCAATATTTTAAAACGGTAGAGGATGCGCAGGTATTTCTAGACATCTTTGGAGCATATGCAATTTTAGTAGAATTTGGGCTTCGCCCCCGCTTTGCAATTGTGTTTTATCTGTCCATTCCGACTTGGACCTTGGGTTTTGGGGTACTCTTATCTTCAGTGCCAACTTGGTTAAGTGATGATCATGAGCCCGAAGCGGAAGATATCACTGAGTTAAATGTAGAAGTACTAGGCAACGGTAATTTCAATGATGGCATTGGACAAAGCGAAGTTGATCGCTGACGAAAAAGTCTCTTATCAGATCTGTTATTTTTATTATGAGCTTCAGGACTCGCAGTAAGTCTATCATCAGATTTTTTTATTGTTGTCATTAAGAGCTTCAGAACGGCATTTCTGCCGTTATAACTCACTTTACAATTATTTGTTTTTGATGTACTCATATAGAGTACTCCTCAAGGATATTGTGTGTGTTTTTTCTTTACGTTTTTTTTTGTTTTTGTTATTTCTATATGTAAAAATATTAACACGGCAAAAAAAAGTTTATTTATTAACTTCAATATGTACTACGAATATTTTTTGTATGATTTTTTTTTGTTTAGTATGTATGTAAGAAAAATTCCGCTATTACGTCTGTTCACTATGAAGGTACAACGGGAACGAATTTTGTAATATCATCAATTTACTCCCCTCCCAGATTTTCAATCACTGAGGATCACTACGAAAATTTTTACAAATCTTTTGGATCTTGTTTTGTAGCAGCTGACGACTACAATGCAAAACATACGTTTTGGTCTTTGCGTCTTATTACACCCAGAGGTCGAGCGTTGTTCGACACAATTTCAAAAATGGGCTTGAGTAGGGATCCCACTTATTGGCCTACTGACATACAAAAAATTCCGGATGTTATAGATTTTTGAGTCATGAAAAATATCTCTAGGGATTTATTTCAAATTGAAGCTTCTTTAGATGTCCCGTCCGATCAGTCTCCCATGATCGTTACAATTTGTAGCCCATTAAGAAGTGAATTACCTCACCAATATGCGAATTTGATTAATCGTGTCAATTGGCTGGGATTACAAAAATATATTAGTAGTCGTTGCACGGAAAATATTACGCTAAGAACACCCGATGATATTGAATCTAACATTGCCAACCTTAATGATAATATTAAATAGGTTGCTGAACATGCCACTACCTCCCACACTAGGGTTAATAGAATTTATTCTACGGATATTGAACGTCTCGTGTGTGAAAAAAGAAGAGCTAGAAGAGAATGGCAGCAGCACAGATCACACGAACTTAAAATCAGATTTAAAGAGTGTCCCAGTAAAAAAAGACACTCCAAAAAAGTCATGAAAATGTAGAGTTTGCGATCTGGAAGTAGTGCAAATTTCGATCCGATCTTATGATTTTTACATAGGGTTGTCATTGCAAGAAATTCTCTTTTTCGCTGCCTGGTCACCGAATTGGAAGCGATTTTAAGCAAAATGTCCTTTTTTGTGTTCTATGATAATATTTTCATCTAGGAAAAATTGCTAATAGTTACCTATTTTAACAATTAGTTTCTTTTTAAAGGAATTTAAACGCGAAACAGTAATTTAATGTAAATTTAAGCAAATAACTTTAAAATTTTAGACCAAAATTAGTTCATAAGTTTCTTCAAAAAAATAATTTTTTTAAAAATTCTGGTGAGTAATTTCTAAAACTAGAGAGGAATTACAAGGTTTTGTATGACTAAAATAAACTTCTACTTGGTTTTCTGCTAACTATCGGCAAATTAAAAATATCTATTTTTTGGAAGCAATGAAAATGTACTTCCTTTAGAATGACTTCCAATTTTTTTACCGGGGTACTAAACGACTCCAAGAGTTGCTTGCATTAGAAAAAACTGCATCTATTAAAAATTATTTGGAATGTCTTGATGTCACACCAGCATCTAATTACTCTTTGTGGCGTGCTGCTAGAAAGCTTAAAACACCAGTTGAGTTTAAACCACCTCTGCGCACATCTACAGGAGGTTGGGCAAGAAGCAATATTGAAAAAGGTAAAATATTTTGTGAGCACTTAAAATCGTATTTACCCGAAACACATGTTCTGGTGCTGTTGATTTGCCAAGTGTAGTTGCGCTTCCCCCTCTACCCATAAAACTTAAGACGCGTGATGTACAAAGACTAATTGCAGAACTCCACCCAAAAAAAGGTCCGGGTATTTATGAAATTCGTAACCAGATGCTGAAAAAGTTGCCGCGTTTTTCTAATAGAATATTTATTAATTTTTAAAGCCATTTAACGACTGAAGTTTTATCCAAACAGCTAGAAGCTTGCCAAGGTTAAAATGATTCCAAAGCTGGACAAAGATCTTAACAAGGCTGAGTCATATAGGCCAATAAGTTTACTGTCAACAATTTCAAAGCTCTTTGAAGAGTTACTCATGATAAAATTTTCCCCAATTCTAAAATGAGTGCATACCGGATCATTAATTTGGATTTACAAGTCAGCAATACGCATTTGAACAAACTTATAGATTGGTTCAATTTATAAAAAAAACTTTTGAAGAAAAGAAGTATTGCACTGCGCTGTTTATGGACGTTTCTCAGGCATTTGATAAAGTGTGGCATGAAGGCTTAATTTTTAAATTAAGGACTTACCTACCAATAAACATTCTAAATCTGTTGAAAAGTTACAGTATTGCCCGGAAGTTCACTGTTGTGGAAAGAGACCTTATGAGTACGCCTGAAACAATCTCATCCGGTGTGCCACAGTGGAGTATACTGGGCCAGTTTTGTACTTGATTTATACTTCTGATATGCCTTTGAGCAGTAATATTCACACATCTACATTTGCCGATGATACAGCCCGCCTAAGTATGCGCAAAGTCCCTCACGAGGCTTTCCGATATATACAAGAACATATTACACAATTGGAACTATGGTTAAACTTATGGAGAATTAAAGTAAACGAGCAAAAGTGTGTTCAGGTAACATTTACCCTGTTCTTTAATTCGAATCAACAATAAAGTTGTTCCTCAACATTCACACGTAAAATACTTTGGTATACACTTTGATCGATGACATACATGGAAATTATATTTTGACTCAAAGCTAGCACAAATGAAACTTAAATTAACTCAGATACATTGGCTGATTTGTAGAAATTTAACACTCAGCCTAGACTGCAAATTTTTACTATACAAGTCGCTTTTGAAGCCAATATGGTGCTACGGATTTTAGTTATGGGGCACTGCTTCAGCTTCTAATGTCAAGTGAATCGAACGTAGGCAAAACAAAATTTTACGTTTGATAACATCGGCTCCATGGTATACAAAAAATTCAAGTTTACATCGTTATTTAAATTTGCCACTAGTGATTGAAGAAATTGCAAAATACGCAGGCAAATATTTAACAAAACTCGACTTACATTATAATCCGCTAGCTCGTAATACTCTGAACTGTACTGGACAGATGCACCTAAAAAAGAGGGACACAAGGGCCCTAATAGTCAGCACCCCAAATGATACTTCTTGAAAATAATTATTGTGCTTAATACGAAATTTATGTATTATTAATTACTATCACTAAGTTTATGTCCGATACTGGTCGGGCCTAATAATTATATATAGATTTAAGATTTGAATACTTATTGTTAGTTCATATTTTGAAGATACAATAAATAAATATATGTGTGTAAAAAAAAAAAAAAATTTAAATTAAAAATTATTAATATGTGTAATTCACAATATTTCTGTTATGCATAGTTATATATATATGTATATATTTACATTAGTGTTTTTCATACGGGATTTCCCGGGAAAAATTTCCCGCTCATTTTCCGAAAAAGAAATCAGGGAATTGCCGGGATTTTTTGATTTTGTTGTGGCAACTTAATTTGTATTTACACATTCCTTGATGAGTGTCGTTATTCACTTTATGTATGCGATGGTGCAATAATAAGGTGATGGCAATATCACAATAGCTAAAGCTTTACAACAACTAAGGCCGAGTTTACATCTACCACGCATGCGTTCTGAGATTTAGATGTCTTTATTTACAAAAAGCAGAACGCGACGTTCAAAATTTAATTCTACAACAATTCATAAAAGTAAAAATAGAAATCAGAAAGGAAATAAAAAAATACAAATAATTATTGCAAGACAAAAACGACAAGCCAGCTGCATCATCGCAAAAGTCTTTTAAGCCACCACCTATTTATCTGAGGGAAAAAAATTCTAACGCGCTTCTAAAAAATCTACTGTCGACCATTGGTGAATATACTTTTCACATCATTCCAATTAAACGAGGTAATATTGATGAAACTAAAATCCAAATATATGATGAAAAAGATTTCCGAAAAATTGTTAGTGAGTTTGAAAAAAATAAAACAAATTTTTACACATATCAACTTAAGAGTGCTAAAGGCCTACAAATAGTATTAAAGGGCATAGATTCATATGTTGAGCCCGAAGAAGTAAAATGTGCACTTATCGAACAAGTATTTAAGGTAAAAAATGTTACCAATATAATCAATAGAGAGAAGATTCCCCAGCCTCTATTTCGTGTTGAACTGGAGCCGAATGATATACAGTTAAAAACGAGACGCACCCAATTTATAGTCTAAAATACCTTTTACACCGAAAAATCACAGTTGAAGAGCCACGTAAGCGTTCAGGTCCCGTACAGTGCCATAATTGCCAAGAATATGGCCACACAAAAACTTACTGCAAATTACCTACAGTTTGTGTTATCTGCGGTGAATTGCATGCTACTGCTAACTGTACCAAGCCAAAAGTACAAGCAGAAAAAAAATGCAGTAAATGTGGAGGTAATCACACCGCTAACTACAGAGGATGTCCTGTATATTCTTTCGTTAAACAGACTATGGGTCAAAAATCTAAATTAGCTCCAGTTCAATCAGCAAATGCTTACTCCGCCACTCTTCCTCAAACTAGCCAACTAGTTACTTCACGTGTATCGTATGCCGATGTTGCTAAGACTAGTTCTATTCCCACACAAAATGTCCCACCGCCAAGTAATTCAACGAATGCAAACTCTAGCTTTAACTTTAGTCGTCTTGAGGCTACTATTGAAAATCTGGTGCTAACTATAAATAATTTTACAACAAATATGACTAGCATGATGCAAGAAATGCTGAGAAGGCAGAATACTCTGCTTCAAGCATTAGTCAACAAACCATGAACACTTTAAAAATATGTTTCTGGAACGCAAACGGCGTTCGCCAACATAAAAATGAACTTGAGCACTTCCTCATGGAAAAAAGTATTGATATAATGTTGGTCTCTGAGACTCACTTGACTTCGAGAAGCTGCTTCAAAATAAATGGTTATACTCTATATGATTCAAAGGACGCGAGAGGGAGAGCATGCGGTGGATCAGCAATTCTAATTAAGTCAAGACTCAAGCACTATATCCTTGAGAACGTTAGTGAAGAATATATGCAAGCTACGAATATTTTCGTAGAAAATTTTTGTGCGAATTTCGTGATATCTTCAATTTACTCACCTCCCAGATTTTCAGTTACCGAAGATCAGTATGAGAAGCTCTACAAATCGCTTGGATCTTGTTTCGTGGCAGCTGGTGACTACAATGCAAAACATACGTACTGGGGCTCGCGTCTTGTTACACCTAGAGGTAGAGCGTTGTTTAATACAATTTCAAAAATGGGCTTAGATGTCATTTTGAGTGGGGAGCCTACTTATTGGCCTACTGACGTAAGAAAAATTCCAGATGTTATAGATTTTGGCGTCACGAAAAATATCCATAGGGACTTAATTCACGTAGAGGGCTCTCTAGATCTGTCCTCCGATCACTCTCCCATAATAGTTACAATTTTCAACCCACTAAGGAGTGATTTAACTAACTCATATGCGAAAACGATTAATAGGGTCAACTGGCTAGGATTCAAAAAATATATTAGTAGTCACTGCGTAGAAAACATTCAGTTTAGATGACCTGATAATATTGAATTTAATATTGCCAATCTTAACGAATATATTAAACAGGCTGCTGAACATGCCACTACTTCCTATCTGCAGACTGGCTTTAATAGAATTTATTCTACGGAAATTGAACGTCTTGTATGTGAAAAAAGGAGAGCTAGAACAGAATGGCAACAACACCGATCACCCCTAAATAAAATCAGACTTAAAGAATGTACTAAACGACTCAAAGAGCTGCTATCGTCGGAAAAGACTGCATTGCTGGAAAATTATTTAGAAGGTCTTGATGTAACGTCAACATCTAATTACTCTTTATGGCGCGCTACTAGAAATCTTAAAAGACCCGTTGATCTCAAATCACCACTGCGTACTTCGACCGGAGGCTGGGCAAGAAGCGATAGTGAGAAAGGTAACTTATTTTCTGAGCATTTAAAATCTGTATTCACTCCCAATTCATGTGCGGGTGCTGCCGGATTACCGAGTGTAGTATCTCTACCCCCTCGTCCCTTAAGGTTTAAGATGCGTGAACTACAAAAAATAGTTGCTGAACTCGACCCTAAGAAAGCTCCAGGTATTGATGGCATTAGTAACAAGATGCTGATGAACTTGCCTCATATTGCAATAAGAATCTTGCTATTTATTTTTAATGCAATTTTACGAATGCAGTATTTTCCACATAACTGAAAACTTGCCAAGATAAAAATGATTCCAAAGCCAGGCAAAGATCTTACCAAATAATTTTTCATCTGAGTCATATAGGCCTATAAGCTTACTATCAACAATTTCAAAGCTTTTCGAAAAGCTGCTCATGACTAAATTGTCCACAATTTTAGCTGATAGTGGGTGCATCCCGGACCATCAATTTGGCTTTAGAAGTCAGCATAGCACTATTGAGCAAACGCATAGATTGGTTCAAGTTGTAAGGAGGACATTTGAAGAAAAAAAGTATTGTTCTGCCCTTTTTATTGATGTTTCTCAGGCATTTGATAAAGTATGGCACGAAGGCCTAGTTTTAAAATTGAAGACATATCTACCAATAAACATACAAAAGCTTTTGGAAAGTTATATTTTTGATAAAATATTTACCGTTGTGGATGGAGACTTCATGAGTGTACCCGAGTCTATATCTTCTGGTGTGCCACAGGGTAGTATTCTGGGGCCAGTCTTGTATCTAATATATACTTGTGATATGCCTGTGAGCAATAACATACACACTTCTACATTTGCCGATGCTACAGCCTGTTTGAGTATTCACAAAAACCCTGATGAGGCATCCTGCAATCTCCAAGCACACATTACCCAGCTTGAAATATGGTTGAATTTCTGGAGAATAAAAGTAAATGAACAAAAGTGTGTTCATATAACGTTTACCCTAAGAAAAGATACCTGTTCCCCCATTCGAATCAACAATCAAAATATTCCTCAACATTCTCAAGTGAAATACCTTGGAATACACCTTGATCGAAGGCTTACATGGAAATATCATATTGACTCTAAGTTAACCCAAATGAAACTTAAATTAACTCAAATATATTGGTTAATTGGCAGAAATTCAACACTCAGCCTAGACTGCAAACTTTTGATATACAAGTCGCTTTTGAAGCCAATATGGTGCTATGGAATTCAGCTATGGGGCACTGCTTCAGCTTCAAATATTGAGAAAATCCAACGAAGGCAAAACAAAATTTTACGTTTGATAACATCTGCTCCATGGTACATTAAAAATTCAAATATTCATCGTGATTTAAATATGCCACTAGTGAGTGAAGAAATTGAAAAATACGCGGGCAAATATTTAACAAAACTCGAGTCACATCCTAATCCGCTTGCCCGTAATATTTTGAGCTTTACTGGACACATCCGCTTAAAAAAGAGGGACACAAGGGCTCTTATACTCAACACTCCAGATGGGACTGCTTAATACTTCTTTTTTTCCTTTTTGATTATCACTTATTATGTATTATTTATAACTATCACTAAGTTTATGTCCGATACTGGTCGGGCCTAATAATTATATTTAGATTTAAGATTTGATTACTTATTGTTCGTTCATTTTTGAAGATACAATAAATAAATATATATATGAAAAAAAAAATAAAATAATTACAGATTCTATTTGGTAAATGTACGGTTAACAGCATTAACAGCTTATTCTGTACTGAAGTCCTATTTCCAAACAAATATGCCCTTATGCAAAAACGATTGTTATAGTTAAAGCATGCGTTAAAACTGGTTTTACCATACAAAATTCGTTTATTAAACCAACTTTAAGTTTAACAATGATTTTTTCATAAAGGCGATATTTTGTAATATTTTTTTAATAATACTCGTATAATTTCTTTTTTATATTATTGGTATCTATGTATTACTATTATATAAATAACGGAAACGGTATTATTTTTTTATCAATGTGTGTATAACACGTTATTATTTAATCGATCTCATGAATTATAATTTGTTTTTGTTGAAATAAATTAAATTTAAAAATATTTTGTATTCTTTTCTACTGGGCGGGAGTTCCCGGGAAACCGAAAAATCTTTACCGCTTTCCCAGGAAATGAAAAAGTCCGGGAAAAGAAAAACTCTAATATACATGTACATGTATACATATGTTTATATTTTTTTGTTGTTGTTTAACAACTAGTGTTCGCCCAGTGGTTGAAAATCAACCATTAATGCACAGAGGTGGAGAATAGAATGAAAATATTTAAAGTTTGATGAATTTAAAACACAATTTAAAAACTATATTTAAATATACATATGTATAGACTCCAGGGTAAACCACTCTCTTAAACCACTTTCTTAACTACTAAATACGAATTTAAAATTCCATCATATTCCAACATTCCATCATATTCCAACATTCCAGTATGTTCACTAATTTAAAGCACAGAAAAATAATGAAAACAATGAACAAAACGCACACAAAATAAACCAAAAATAAAAAACTTACTTTGTGCTGTAGGTGAATTTAACTTTAATCAAAGTTATTAATAATTAAAAAAAAAATATTTTTAAGTATCTAAAGAAAAATAATACAGTACCACTCGTTATTTAAATATCCAAATTTTATTAGTTTCAGCAATAATCGTTTAAGTCCATAGAAAGATGGAAATAAGAATAGAATGAACAAATAAAATACGTTTTTCCTTCTGATTGTTTACGGAGTTGCCAAGCCAAATTGTTGTAATTTTTTTTTAGCAAATTAAGAGAGAAAGAGAGATCATGGCTTTATGATTGGCTAATATTCTTAACTGTTTTTAACTATCTTAGACACAAAAATGTAGAAGAAAAAATACATTCTGCACTGCTCCTATTGACAATCTATCTAACAAAAAAAAAATCAAGCGAATACGTTGAGTTTAAGTCAGTTAAAATGGTTCTTAACTTTTTTCACTTGCCTATTTATATATAGATAAGATAATATAAAAATACATTAGCTATAAAAAAAATTTATGACTAGTTTAATGTTTGCGAAAGGGAGATATATATATTTTTTTAAAACATGTTTTTATTTGTTGTATCTGCAAATATGAGCTAACAATTAGTATTCAAATCTTAAATCTAAAGTATAATTATTAGGCCCGACCAGTGTCGGATATAAGCTTAGTGATAGTTATTAATAATACACATGTAGTGATAAGCAAAAAAAAAGATTTTCAAGTAATTAGTTTCATCTGGAGTGTTGAGTATTCGAGCCCTTGTGACCCTCTTTTTAATGGCTTACAAAGAAATGAGTGGTACTTAACGATAATGACTGTCCTGTAATGAATAAAATAACAACTTATTTATATCATTACTTGTTGTACTACTTTCCAGTAATAATGAAATATATCTATAAAAATTTATTGATCGAAAACAATAAAATAACATGACTATAATTTTTGTTACAAATTTAAGTATTTTTGCATATTCTCCAATATATTTTTATATATTAGTAGATGAGTAATGGGGACGATAGACATGTTTTGGGAATTAAAAACCGGGAAAAAATAAAAACGATGGCAACTCTGTTACAAATTAGGGGATTTTGGGGATTTTTTTATGCTGAGATTTTCTTGGCTGTGTGTGTGTGTGTGTGTGTGTGAGTTTGATTCTTTGTGGATGTGTATGTATGTATACTTGTGTGTAGAGCTTTTGTTGTTATTGTAGAGAAGCGTTGGTCTTACAGTGTATGGATGTACATATGTATGTGCGCGTGTGTGCGTGTTTGTGTGTGTGTGTGTATGAGTATGCGTTTTTGTATTTACTTGTATGTTTGATGGTGTCCAATACTTTTGTTGTAGTGGCAGACAATCATTATACCCAGTAGGAAATGTCGATGGTGAAAATGTGCTGACTAGCTTTTGACTAGTCACCAGTACATTTCTATAATTTACGTACATACAAATGTGTGTATATTGACAATTTATTGTCAATTCCACCTCTCTCCTTCTTTTATACTGGCGGATAGTAGAAAAATTATTATACCAAAGTTGTAACTAGAATTTTAGTGTTGACACAAAGACACTTGTTCCCAGTCTGACTGTAGGGTAGTTACAAGGGATCTGTATATTTGTGTGTATGTAGTGATTGTTATTTGATAGTCTTTGGGTAGCTGTTTTGAGTTATCGTTGGTATGCTTATGTAGGGTTATTGTATTGCATTTATGTTTGCGATCTCTGGGGAAATAATCTAATAGCTACAGAGAGTGGCAACCATGTTGTGAATGGAAGTGGGTAGGGAATGTATTTGGTAATGTATGTATATGTTGTTGTATTCATGTATGTGATCATATATATTTTTGTTTTGAAGAATATCATTGCTTGTGTGTTTTGTTTGGCCTTCGAGAGTTTTTCATACATATTTACAAATGAACGTGTATATGTTTTCTAGGCTATTGACATTGCTATTCTTATGTAGATAGAATATATTGTGTTGGCATAGGTTTTATATGTACAAGTGAATTTCAGATTTTAAATGTTTTGAATCCAATCAGGTTGATAAGGAGTGTTTTTTGAATAGGGGTAATGATATTTTTATTTCAGTATATTTTACTTTAATATAACAATAATAGGAAATAGCTTTTGGAGACATACATCAAAACTTATAGAAGCAGCTACTTTTACGTGTCCCGATTTTTCTCATACCTTTTTATTACAAACTGATGCTAGAGATTTTGTTCTGTATGTTGCGGTGTGTATGAATTTCATCATATGTCGTAATACAAACAGAGAATTGTGGAAATATGTGTGTGTGTATGTGTGTGTGTGTGTGTGTGTGAATTTCATCATATATCGTAATACCAATAGAGAATTGTGGAAATATGTGTGTGTGTATGTGTGTGTGTGTGTGTGTGTGTGAATTTCATCATATATCGTAATACCAATAGAGAATTGTGGAAATGTGTATGTGTGTGTATGTGTATGTGTGTGTGTGTATGTGTGTGTGTGTGTATGTGTGTGTGTGTATGTGTGTGAATTTCATCATATGTCGTAATAAATTAGAATTGATGACTACTACGCGATTCTCATATAAAGTATATAAGTAGAAGAAATAATGTAGATTGGCATCAGTCTGCTTTGATATCTCAACAAGTGACAACCTATTTTCCCAACCAAAATTTTTAAAGTGTTTAAAATCCAAAAACTATAAAAGTGCTAGAACTAATTACAGTTTGTTAAACAAGTTTCTAGTGTATAAAAAATAATTAAATAAATTGTTTATAACTAAAATAAATTGTTAATAAATAAAATAATTAAATAAATTATTTATAAATAAAATAATTATATTAATTAATAAACAAATATATAAAATGAATACTAAAAGTTGTGCAATCTGCAATAAAGTCTTTATGACTCAAACAAAACTAAATCAGCATATGGAAACGCACTCATATGGAACTAGTAAGCTTGATCTTCAAAAAAAATATTGTGAGGATTGTGATGAGATGATCCCATCAAATGGTTACATGGCTCATGTCAGAACCACAAAACATAAAAACAGTTGTCACCTAGAACAGATTGGAGATCTTCTCACTAAAAGAGCGAGCAACTTCAATGGGAGGATCGAGACATATATCCTCCTCAACAAAAATGAGGGTGTTATGTTTCCGGAGCAATTTCTGAAATCTGCCAAGAGCTCTATACAACAACAGCTAATTGAATGTAGTAGGATACATACTACATTTAAATTTAATATGGAGCTCACATGCGATTATATGAAGACGGTGAATGATGAGATGAATGTTTCTCAACTGGTACATATTTCTAAAATGATGTTGGTGACTTTGTCTGATGACATAGAGGATATGTACAAGAAACAGGCCGAGGAGCTAAGAGCTAAAATGGAAGAATTTCAAGAGAGGGATAGCGGATGGACCTTGATTTCAATAAATTCCCTTGAAGTTAATATAAACAAGGCGTCCATAATAAGAGGATCGAGCTTTATCCCTTGTAACTACCCTACAGTCAGACTGGGAACAACTGTCTTTGTGTCAACACTAAAATTCTAGTTACAACTTTGGTATAATAATTTTTCTACTATCCGCCAGTATAAAAGAAGGAGAGAGGTGGAATTGACAATAACTTGTCAATATACACACATTTGTATGTACGTAAATTATAGAAATGTACTGGTGACTAGTCAAAAGCTAGTCAGCACATTTTCACCATCGACATTTCCTACTGGGTATAATGATTGTCTGCCACTACAACAAAAGTATTGGACACCATCAAACATACAAGTAAATACAAAAACGCATACTCATACACACAAACACGCACACACGCGCACATACATATGTACATCCATACACTGTAAGACCAACGCTTCTCTACAATAACAACAAAACCTGTACACACAAGTATACATACATACACATCCACAAAGAATCAAACTCACACACATACACACACACACACAGCCAAGAAAATCTCAGCATAAAAAAAAATCCCCAAAATCCCCTAATTTGTAACAGAGTTGCCATCGTTTTTATTTTTTCCCGGTTTTTAATTCCCAAAACATGTCTATCGTCCCCATTACTCATCTACTAGTAGATTAGTAATGGTGGCGATAGTCCTGTTTTGGGAATTCAAAACCGGGAAAAATCAAAAAGGGTGGCAACCCTGTTACAAATGGGGGGATTTTGGGGATTTTCATGCTGAGATTTTCTTGGCTATGTGTGTGTGTGTGTGTGTGTGAGTTTAATTCTTTGTGGATGTGTATGTATGTATACTTGTGTGTACAGCTTTTGTTGTTATTGTAGATAAGCGTTGTGCTTACAGTGTGTGGATGTATGTATGTGTGTGTGTGTGTTTGTATTTACTTATATTTTTGATGGTGTCTGATACTTTTGTTGTAGTGGCAGACAATCATTATACCCAGTAGGAAATATTGATAGTGAAAATGTGCTAATTAGCTTTTGACTAGCGTGTCATCAGTACTACTATATAATAACCCCATATTCACAATTTAAAATTTTGTGTGCTAGAGCTTTCGAAATGGAAATGGAAAATGTACAACTCTTACTATAAAAAATGATAATATGATGTGCTGAATATTTTTAACGCTTAAGTTTTCACAATATTTCATACAGACCATCAAGTTTAGAAAATTCAGTACATTAAGCTAATAATCTTCCCTGAGACCTAACATTCCTAATCAATCCTTCAAAAAAACCGATAAAAACTAGATTTTTCCTTTGTAATTTTATTTATATTTTCATTAAATTTAATCATTTTATACATCTTCAAATTACTGTATACTGTATTTTGCACCTTTTTTTTATTCGTAGAGTTAACTTTAATCACAAATATTTTAATGATGAGATGATCTTTCCTATTTCATGCACTGAGTAAATCTTTATATATGTATATCATTCCACTTATATGAACCATTAATGCTAAATTCTTAACACATAATTCCTTTTAGTGAACTATTAAATCATTCTACTATTGATGTTGTCATATTAAGTAATTTTTAATCCTCTATTTATGCATGAATTTTACAGTGTTTATTAAGAAATTCATTACCATCATCTATTTGTAAGTTTTTTGGTACTCGTACCATTTCAAAAATATTTTCCATTGACTAAGTTTTCCCGAGTGCAGTTTTTCTTTTCAACGATACTCACCATATAAACTTTAAGAATAAGTATATTACAGTCTACAAAAATCAATAATTTCTATTTTCTGTAGAGTTACCCACTTCACCTAAATCAGCTCCATAAAAGATCATCTATTCCATTCATTACATCACTACAATGCACAAAATGTTTTCGTGCTTGCTTATGGAGTTCGTTTACTAAATTTCTTTTTAAAGACATTGAGTTGTTTTACAGTTTTATGGAGAGTGTTGTGATCTACTTGATACACTTTCAGCTATTTATACTAAAATGTAGTTGATTTTCCAGTCTATAAATTCTATGGTTCAGCTGTTCAATTTGTTTGTCAAAAGTTGATTTAATTTTTAGAATATCTTTTTCAATTTTATACCTATCTTCTATCTATAATTTTATATCATTTGTAGTCCACTAATTTGCATTTGAATATATCCTTGAATTATATTAATGCCTTAAGCTTTATTATTAATTCATCCTTTAGTTTCTCGATTTAAGTTTCCAGAAACAATTTACTCATAACATTATTCTCCGTCAGTGAATGATGATGATTCTCTATGTATACATTGGTAGAAATTATACATTTTATTTATCTATCAAAATCAAATTTGTCATAGTATTTACACGTTTTATTAATCATTAAAGAAAATAACCCCACTTTTAAACCCCATATTTGACCATCAACTTGTATTTTATCTTCATACAGTTTTAGATTTCTATCACCAAATTTCCATTCATTATTTAAATTTTTAGGTGAGCCATAGTTTGTATCTAATTCATTTCTTCCTTCCAAGACTAATAAGATAATATAAGTGTCTTCGAAATTGAAAGTCTGTGAGTAAAAATCACCTTCATAATCGTCACCACCATTTTCAGTATTAACATCATTAAATAAGATGCTATTATCAAATATTGTTCCTTATCCTAGGTTCTTTGGTATACTTGTCTCTATCTTGACTAATGGATTTTCAGGCGTTAAACTTGTATTATTTTCAACTTCTGTCTTCATTTTATTTTCTTCATTCATGGGAATTCTTTTAATTTTTTTAGAACTATTTATGAATTCTTTCAGTGGTTCTGTTGTAGGTTTAAATGTATCTCTTAGTTGTTCACGTGTATCTATTTCACCAGTTTTTATACTACGAAGCTTTTTCTTCAAGACATTTCTTGTCAACACCGACTGTTTTAAAATTTTCTCATCCATGTTTAATAAAGAAAAGGTATCAGCTATTAGATCAGCTTATCAGCTATTAGATCAGCTTATCAGGACCTGGTCTGGTTTTCAGATCAGCATTTCAGGACCTGGTCTGGTTTTCAGATCAGCTTTTCAGGACCTGGTCTGGTTTTCAGATCAGCTTTTCAGGACCTGGTCTGGTTTTCAGATCAGCTTATCAGGACCTGGTCTGGTTTTCAGATCAGCTTTTCAGGACCTAGTCTGGTTTTCAGATCAGCTTATCAGGACCTGGTCTGGTTTTCAGATCAGCTTTTCAGGACCTGGTCTGGTTTTCAGATCAGCTTTTCAGGACCTGGTCTGGTTTTTAGATCAGGTTATCAGGTATCAAATCAGGTTATTAGGTATCTGGTCTGGTTTTCAGATCAGGTTATCTGATTCAGATTGAGTTATCAGTTTACAATTAGCTAGTCATTTATTAAATTTATATGAATGAAGTTTCAGGTCAGATGAAATAACTAAAGTCAATCTCTTATGAGCAGTAATTTATATAGTTATGAAATAGTCAAATTGTTTTCTAAAACGAACATCATTTAATTTATCATCAAAAATCCATATTTATCCTTCCAACACTATAAAAATTTCTTGAAACTTTTTAAAATTCATATTACTCACAACATGATCCCTATAGACGAGCTTAATATTTTTCTCATCTTGCTTAAACATTATAATAACATTTGCATTGTCTCTTGTTAAATGCTTACAACCGTATTCATAAAAATTTTAAACAGCATTTTGAATGTTGTTTAAGCAAAATTCGATAAATTTTAGCTTAAAAACGTTTTTTAATTTAAACCTTTTTAAATTCAAAAATTTTTAATTCACCAAATCCTAAAAATTAACTGCACCCATACTTAAAATAATTTTGAGTTGACGTTGTAATTTTGCTTCATGTTTATTTGCATTTTTAACTTTGCGTTTATGTATGTATGTATGTATGCATGTATGTATGTATTTATGTATGTATTAGGAATTATACTAGAAGTTGGGCACAAGTAGAATGAGTCATCATTCTTCTGTCGCCCCATACAAAAATATACACGTACATATGTATGTATATTATTCTGCTTTGCACAGGCAGCATCAGCAAATATCATACTTGAAATTCTTTAAGCTTCATTACGAGAAAAAATAAATGTATAAAATAGTATTCTTTTAATTATGAAATTAACTTCTTCAGATATTCATATTTGACTTGATATAGATAATTTTAGTATAAATATATGTTTTTAGATTAGACGGGCGTAGATTAAAAATTTAAAGTCCGACAAAGGACCCCCACAAATTATTACAAACCCCCAACTCTCTGACAGACTCGAATTCCCATAGACAGACAGACATCAACAAATTTTTCGTCGGCTTTAGAAACATTTTATTTTCACGTTTTTCCCGTCACCATTATGAAAAATCAATTTTCATGATGACTGGGGCTGCAACTTAAAAATACGAACGCGTCCCATTAATTCAATGATTTTCAATATAATAGAAAATGTATGGTGAAATACTTAAAAATAAATAAAATTAATAAATTACTACTGTAAATTAATATTTTTCGATATTGAAATAAGAAAATTCAACATTACTAGACTTTCGTTAATGTTTTTTATTAATTCAATATGGTTTTAACAGATTTTAAGCTGCTTTTTCTCTGGGTGTATGTTTAAAAAAAACGGTTCAGCCTTTTAGATGATATCACATCTTTACTAGATATATTAAATGCATGAATGAATTATGTCAAACGGGAAGCACAGGACACTGCGACCAAAATAGGTCTATTCTATCCCCTGCCAGGTGCCAGAGCACCTCATCTGGACCTACTCTCTTGATGAATCTCAGGAGTGCCAGTGGGTCCAGAGTTGGAAGTTCCCAATCCTCCAATAGGTGTTTGCCCAATTGGCTATATCTTCTGTGGCATAACGCCAGAATATACTCTGAAGTTTCATCTTCGTAATCACAGAACCTGCACAGGCTGTTATTCTCAATGCCAAGCCTGTTGAGGTGTATTCTCAGTCTATAATGGCCTGTGAGGAATCCTGTGAGCACTTTTAGATTGTTTTTACTCAGTAACATGATAGCTATGAAACGATTTTGGTTATACGTTCGATCTTTAGCTTTGCATGCCACAATCCTTTGAGAGTGAGCCAGAGGTGCTCCCTATTACTCTTGATCTCCGTCGACATATCTTCCCGGATTTTGTCCATTCCGAGTCCACAAAACGGTTCTGGTCCGACCATGGGTGCAATGGTAGGAGATTTTACCAACGACCTATAGTAGTTAGACCTTGATCCTACATTTTCTACACCAGAACCTGCCGGCGTTCTTGAACCATCAGTGCCAGTCTGATGGTGCCAGTTTTAAAGGAATACCGGGGTTGTATTTCACCCCATTTCCTTCTATTGGCCAAAACAGTTTCAAACGTCTTGTCGTAGTCATTCACTTTATTCATCACGTCAGAGGGTTGCGCAACTAGAGGAAATCGTCTTGCCAGGGATGATTGCTCCCATTGGCTAATCAGACAGTCCCAGTCTGTGCTTTTTCCCGCGATGCTGATTACTTTTTGTATAGCAGCAGCCTCTATCACAGTCGTCAGAGGTATGAGTTCAATAAGGACTTCCATAGCCACCGTAGGACACGCCCTCATAACCCCTGTTATACAAAGGCATGTTTCCTAGATATATTGGGGATTTTTTTAAATTTTTAAGTTGTGTTGTAGCGTGGTCCTACTGTAACATTAACCAACAATGTATTAAGCAATTCACACAACAGTGTCGAATTGCATTTAAAAACCTCAACTAAAATATTTTGGGTGACGATCACTTGACACCCCTTGAGTTAGTTCAAAGGCAACGGCATAAAGCACTTAAATTATTATTTTCATAAATATAAACAAACCTAATTATTTGTTGGACACATGTGTTACTGAGTAGGGTTTAATAAAATTCTTATGATACACACTCCGCACGTCTACCTTGGGAAATTAAAAGGAATATTTTGCCTAATAAGCATATACCTTTTCTTTTCCCTCTTACATTAAGATAGGTTAAGAATTCTTCTCATTGTTAGTATATAAGACGATGAAAATTAGTTCTAAGACAATTACTAAATAGACATTCTTAGGAGCTCCTCAGCGAGCTCTAAGAAAAATAAAATAATTTTTAATAAATACTAGGAGCACATTAGTGAACTCTAGTTTAAATAAATAATTTGTTTTTATTACACTACATGGCGATCCTGCCAGTCCTGGAGTAGCTTGATATAAAGAGCACCCAACAAAATTTTTTTTTGAGTGCATTTATTGCACCAAAAGGCCCCGACGGACAGCCAAGCCTCCGTCGGAAGAGTGTCTGGCCAAGAGACACTGAGAAGGATGACATCCCACGGCCTGGGAAAACAACCTTCAACAAGTATGCAACAAGGACCTAAGAAACTAACAATAGAATAGTACCTTAAAAGGAACCAAGAAAAACAAAACCACCGTCTAACATCAATCCCTGCAGTTAAAAAACCAAAGCGAAGAGGGGGATATTTATGTAAGTTGAAAAGGGAAAAATCCCTTTTATTACGCGAGCTCAACAAGGAAGTGCCGCCAACGTGGAACGATTCCACAAAGATATGGAAGCGCATAGATGAGCTGGACCGGCTCATCCAGATAAAACTAAATATGGTATAATCCTTAAAAAAAAAAAAAAAAAAAAAATATACTAATAATTCTTTTATACAATAGTGCTTATTTAAGAGCACATTTAGGTCGGTAGGCGTTAACCGCCGTTGACAACTTTTTTTTTATTTAGTAATAAATTTTTATCTAACACATATAATCCTTTTCTTCGCACTTTGTTTGACATAATCTATGAGAAGAAATTTTTTTTGGGTACCTTTATAATGGATAATCCAATTTATGAAGAAGAGGAATTGCCTATGAAAAAAAAACTAAAACTTTTAGGAGAATTTTGGAAGATAATAGGTATGCCAGGCGTCCCAACTGAAGACGACATTATAAATAAACCAAAGATAAAAGAGGAAACAATTCGTGCTATTAGGTGGTCAGAACAATTAGAAAAAAAAAATTAAATTAAATTAAAATATCAAATATGGGTAAAACAGAATCAAAAATAGAAAACCCGAACGCAAACGTAATAAATGAAGTAGAAATCATTCAAACGAAAATAAATTTAAAATTAATTGAAGTAAATTTAATAATTATAACAATAGTACTACTTTTAACCTTCATTTTGAAAATCTACAAAATCACCATAATTACTTAAAAAAGAAATATATTAGTAGAGCAGACGGGTTAGACAAAGTATAGCCATATTAAATGATTTAGCTCTCCTAATGGAATGGAAGGACATTTTGAATAAGGCACGAATTTTAAAAGAAGATTTTGAACGGTCATATAAATGTATAAATATTGATAGACCAATCAAAACAGAAACAATTAACAATCATTTTCAAACAATTCTTACAAAATTAGAAGAGATAAGAGTTTTATTTAATGTTTGTTACAATAGACTTACAATATCTCACCAAAGAGCAGCAGACGCATTTTTCCTTGACCTAACAAACAGAGTTTCAAAACTAGCCGATAAAAAGGCAGTAAAAATTGTACTACCAAATTCCATACACGAAAGTGTACTACTTAAAATTACTATAACCGAATCCACAATGACTCAATCTGTAGTAAAATTTTTAAACACGGCTTCAAAGCTGATTACCGATTTTGACGGCAAGGCTGAAAATTTACGTTCTTTCCTTGATTCTTTGTCTTTAGTTAATTCTATAAAAGGTGATCATGAAGCCACTGCAGTTTCACTAATAAAAACAAGGTTAAAAGGAAATGCCAGAAACTTAATAAATAATGAAGCAACAATAACAGAAATTATAAACAAATTAAATAAGACTGTTAAAGGCGAATCAGTCGAAGTACTGACAGCGAAAATAATGAATACTAAACAAAATAATAAAACTGCTAACGCTTACTGTACTGAGATAGAAAATCTCACAAAATCATTAGAAACCGCATACATATCAGATGGATTGTCATGCGAATTAGCAAATAAATATTCCACACAAATTGCTGTAAAAGCATTAACTAAAAACTGCACGATCGATAAGGTAAAACTGATCATGGAAGCTGGACAGTTTAATAACATGAATGATGCAATCAGCAAATTTGTCAATAGTTGCACAGATGCAACTGGCCAACAAAATGGAATCTTATACTATAAACAAAAATATAGGACTAACTACAATTATCGTGGCAATAACACACGATCACGTGGAAAAAATAACTTTCCACGCAATTATACCAACAATAACAATAATAATAATTATAACAGCAGTAATGGCAACAATAATAATTATAACAAAAATCGTCAACGATTCAATACTAATCATAGAAACAGAAACTACGTAAGGGCAACTGAATCAAATCAAAATGATTCGGAAAACTCCGAACGTCCCCTAGGATCAATTCAGTAAAAATTTATCATCTAAACCTCAACTTGTGTTTCTTTATAACTATTCAAATAAATAATACTAACAAAATTTTAACACTTTTAGTAGATACCGGTGCTGATATTTCAATAATAAAAGCAAAATTTTTTAAATTGCAAGAAATAAATACGAATAACACAACAGTATTTAGCGGAATAGGACAGGGTAATATAAAATCTATAGGAAGTATATTTTTTGATTTAAAATACGAAAAATTTCTAATACCACATAAATTTCAAGTGGTACATAATAATTTTCCTATACCATGTGATGGAATTATTGGCATGGACTTCATCAAAAAGTACAACTGTATGCTAGATTTCAACAAAGATGACAATTACCTTATCCTAAGACCATCTAATATACAACAAACTATCAATATACCTATTACAAACAACAATGATGAAATAACTTTACCACCAAGATGTGAAATAATCCATCAAGTAAAATTTAACACATTAAATACTGATATATTAATTCCAAATCAAGAAATTAAACCAGGCGTTTTCATACCTAACACAATAGTTAACTCCAACAGAGCATTCATTCGTTTTTTAAACACTAACAACACCAATACTAAAATCCAAAAAAGTAACATAAAAATCGAAAATATTGCTGATTATGAAATCATTAAACAAACCTCTAATAAAAATACAACAAGAAAATCAGAAATATTGAAAATTTTAAAAAATAATTTTCCAAAACAATTCAAAAATACCTTAACAAATTTATGTTCAGAATATAGTGATATTTTCGGTTTAGAATCAGAAAAAATAACAACAAATAACTTCTATGAACAAAAGTTGAGAATAAAAGATGAAGAACCAGTATACATCAAAAACTATCGTATACCACATACACATAAAGAAGAAATTGATAAACAAGTTAAAAAACTAATTAATGATAAAATTATTGAACCTTCATGTTCCGAATACAACAGTCCACTCTTGTTAGTACCAAAGAAAAAACTTCCCAACTCAGAAACAAAAAGATGGAGACTGGTCATAGATTACAGACAAATAAATAAAAAACTCATTGCAGATAAATTTCCATTACCTAGAATTGATGATATTTTGGATCAACTTGGCAGAGCAAAATATTTTTCTTGCCTAGATCTAGTATCAGGTTTTCATCAAATAAGTTTAGAGAAAAATTCTAGAGACTTGACTTCATTTTCAACCACCAATGGTTCATACAGATTTACTAGATTACCTTATGGATTAAAAATAGCACCCAACTCATTTCAACGAATGATGACACTTGTTTTCAGTGGTTTAAAACCAGACCAAGCCTTTCTATATATGGATGATTTAGTCGTACTGGGATGCTCCGAAAAGCACATGCTTTCTAATTTGAAAAGCGTTTTCGATCTGTGCCGAAGGTATAACCTTAAATTACATCCTGAAAAATGCTCATTCTTCATGAGAGAAGTAACATACCTTGGCCACAAATGTACAGACAAAGGAATATTACCAGACGATAGCAAATATTCAATAATAGAAAACTATCCAAAACCAACTGACGCTGACAGTGCAAAAAGATTCGTAGCATTTTGTAACTACTATCGAAGATTTATTAAAAATTTTTCGGAATATTCCAGACATTTAACAAAATTATCTAAGAAAAATACACCCTTTGAATGGACAAAGGATTGTGATTTTGCATTTAAATACCTCAAAAAGGCATTATTGAATCCAACCTTACTACAACATCCTGATTTTTCCAAGGAGTTTTGTATAACAACAGATGCAAGTAAGCATGCCTGTGGTGCTGTTTTAACACAAGAATACGAAAATATACATTTGCCTATTGCTTATGCATCCAAAACTTTCACAAAGGGAGAAAGTAACAAATCAACCATTGAGCAAGAATTAACTGCAATTCATTGGGCAATTACCCACTTCAGACCATATATATATGGAAAACATTTTCTTGTCCGTACTGATCATAGACCACTTTCTTATTTGTTTTCAATGAAAAACCCAAGTTCCAAATTGACAAGAATTAGACTCGAATTAGAAGAATATGATTTTACAGTAGAATATCTTAGGGGAAAAGATAACTATGTTGCTGACGCTCTATCACGAATTACAATTAAAGACCTAAAAGACATGAATAACAAAATTTGTTCTATATTAAGAGTCACGACTAGATCGATGACCAATACAGAAAAAGAAAAGAATAATAATACATTAAATAATCAGCATAAAATTGATACAAATACAAATGATAATAAGCCCAGTATATATGTACCTTTAACAAACACTGACGTCAGAAAATATTATAAACTAAAGATTTCCCCCGGAAAATGTTACATCAAACGTGGAAAATCTATAGTAACATATATACAAATAAATGATTTGTTTACTAACGAGAATTTTGACTTAGGACAATTTTTCTCTAGGCTCGAAAAAGTGGCCGGTAAACACAATATATATAATTTACAAGTGGCACCTAGTGAGAAAGTTTTCGAATTTATCTCTATTAATGAATTTAAAATAATGGGCAATAAAATATTAAATAAAATTAAAGTAGCGCTACTAAATGAGGTGACCCACATTGATAATAAGAATGCCAAGGCAATTCTTGAAATTATGCTGAAATATCACGATGATCCCATAGAAGGAGGACATTGTGGATTGTATAGAACAATACAGAAAATCAAAAGATTTTATTATTGGAAAAATATGTCAAAAGACATATCTAAATATGTAAAAAATTGTCACAAATGCCAAACTGCTAAAACACTAAAGCATTCAAAAAGTCCAATGACTATCACACCAACACCTACAAAACCTTTTGATACGGTATATGTAGATACAATAGGACCATTTCCAAAATCAATAAACGGAAATGAATATGCAGTCACACTAATATGTGACATGACTAAATATTTAGTAACCATACCAATACCAGACAAGACAGCTAAAACAATTGCAAAAGCAATATTTGAAAGCTTTGTACTAATCTATGGTCCAATGAAAACGTTCATTTCGGACATGGGAACAGAGTATAAAAATTCAATATTAACAGAACTTTGCAGTTTACTCAAAATTGAAAAACTAACTTCAACAGCTCACCACCATCAAACATTAGGAACAGTGGAAAGAAGTCACAGAACTTTTAATGAATATGTACGTTCATACATATCTGTAGACAAATATGATTGGGATGAATGGTTAAAATATTTCACATATTGTTTTAATACAACACCTTCAACAATACACAATTACTGTCCTTTTGCGCTAATTTTTGCAAAAACACCCAATAGTTTTAAAGAATTCAATAATGTAGATAGAATAACACCTTTATATAATATAGATGACTATGTTAAGGAAACAAAATTTAGATTAGAAGTAGGATATAAGAGAGCAAAATTAATGTTAGATAGGAATAAACTTAGGCAAAAATTAAACTATGATAAGAAAATATTAGATCATAATTTTAAAATAGGAGATTTAGTTTTACTTAAAAATGAATCAGGTCATAAATTGGAAATCCAATATAAGGGACCTTACAAAATTAAAGAAATAGATTTAAGAAATAATGTAACCATAATAGATAAGAAAACAAATAAAGAACAAATAGTTCATAAGGATAGACTTAAGCTATATAAAAATAAATAATTTAACATATTCTATTATATACCTTAAATAAATAATTCTTTGCTACATAATAAATACATTCTTTTATATACTTTAAATAATATATTATAAATCATAAAAGAATGTCCATATAATTAACATGAATTATATGAACATTCTTGTAAAAGGTGGAGGTGTAGCGTGGTCCTACTGTAACATTAACCAACAATGTATTAAGCAATTCACACAACAGTGTCGAATTGCATTTAAAAACCTCAACTAAAATATTTTGGGTGACGATCACTTGACACCCCTTGAGTTAGTTCAAAGGCAACGGCATAAAGCACTTAAATTATTATTTTCATAAATATAAACAAACCTAATTATTTGTTGGACACATGTGTTACTGAGTAGGGTTTAATAAAATTCTTATGATACACACTCCGCATGTCTACCTTGGGAAATTAAAAGGAATATTTTGCCTAATAAGCAAAATATCTTACATTAAGATAGGTTAAGAATTCTTCTCATTGTTAGTATATAAGACGATGAAAATTAGTTCTAAGACAATTACTAAATAGACATTCTTAGGAGCTCCTCAGCGAGCTCTAAGAAAAATAAAATAATTTTTAATAAATACTAGGAGCACATTAGTGAACTCTAGTTTAAATAAATAATTTGTTTTTATTACACTACAGTGTTATTAGAAAAAAATCGCCAATTAAATTTTGAATACTTTTAGGCAAAAAGTAATCTATAAAATTTTGCATATATGCAAGCAAAATTTTTTAATACTTTTAGACAAACAATTGAAAAAGAAACCCACATGTATTTTTATTTAAATCTGGGCAAAAAATATTCAAAATGCAGAATTTTCTTCAATGCAGAATTTTCTTCAATATATTCAATAATGAACATTATTTTTTTTAAGTTGGAAGTACTTATGCTTTTTGACATTTTGGTAAATGCCTTTCCTTTTACTTTTTAATTTTTAATTCCTGTTGTTCATCGTTTAGTTGTTGCTGTTCTTGTTGTTATGTACGCATTGCAATTAAAATAAAGCTGTTATAAAGTTAAATAAAACAAACAAAACCAGCAAATTCCTATGTACTTACAATATTTTAAATAATTATGTGCTTCTTCTCTCAAACACTGATACACTCATACTTCATAATGCGGTGTGATGATGATCTTACTCAAAATTTGTGATTGTATTGTGAAAAAAGATTTTTACCCCCTAGCGTATAGATGTTAACTTACCAATAAAGCAATTGTCAAGTTAAGTAAAAAAAAACAAAAACCAGCAAATTCCTATGTATACACATCAAAAATTGAAAATTACAAAAGAAATTTGAAAAATAATGAGAGGGAAAGTTTATTATTGGTATTAATGAAGAGACAAAATAAATAATAGTTAAAAATAAAGACAATATTAATAACACCTACAGATAAAGGAAACAGTAACAGTAATGTACAACGACGAAAACTGCAGGAAAATGACAAGTCTCTTGAGTGAAAATCTAACATATAAAATAATAAGGGAAGATCCAACAGAAAAACTACAACGTAAAAATAATATAATAATCACAGAATTATTTAATCCATTCATTTCAAAATATGAAAAAATGTCGATGACAAGTTATACAGCTGCAGCTCCCGAACTATATGGACTATCGAAGATCCATAAAGAAAATATCCCCTCAAGTCCAATTTTTTCTTAACTCAAATTACCTTGTTTTCAATTATCAAAATACGTAGGACGTACTCCAAAAAACATTATTTCGTCAACATATAACATAAAAAACTCAAACTTAAAGAAAAATTATCAAAGATAACAATAGAAAAGCATGACATTATAGTATTATTTGATGTTGTATAACTGTTTACAAATATACCCATACACTTACCGATAAAAAACATACTTAATAACTGGAAAACTGTTAAAAAACACACTAATATATCCAAGCAACAATTTTTGAAAATATTACAATTCTGGTTAAATGACAATAACTACTTTACATATAATGAGACATTTTATCATCAGATATATGATATGCCAATGGATAATCCCTTATCACCGACTATCACAGATGATAGTGATAAGTGATTGACGAACTAACAAAAAATAGCATAACAATAAAGCATATACCAAAATACGTTTGCGATCTGTTTGCAGTAATAAATCAAATGGATTAAGAAATTATACTAAGCCTACTAAATAAATATCATAATCAGCTGCAATTTACTATGAAAAATAAAACTTAAAAAAAATTAAACCGACTTCAAAAATAAGCACTAAAAAGCTACAAATAATATAGATCTAGTTAAATAAAAGATTTTTATATATGTTACCTACAGTGCCGTTTGAAGTTGGTGCCAGCAACATTGGTAACTAAGCACATACATATGTACATAAAAATTACTTGCAGTTTTTTTACCGGGCATGTTCCTATGTGTTTAGTACCAGTATTACTGGCACCAACTTCAAACGGCACTGTAGGTAACATATATAAAAATATTTTATTTAACTAGATCTATATTATTTGTAGCTTTTTAGTGCTTATTTTTGAAGTCGGTTTAATATTTTTTTTAAGTTTTATTTTTACCTTTTTAGTGCATACTTTTGACCTCTGGTCAATTCAAAAATGTTTTATTTGCAAGTATCTTTTTTTATTTAGAAATATGGTCCAGTTTCGTAAAAATCGATTAAGTAAAAACACGTTAAATATAGTATTAAATTTTATGAGTCGTGGCTACGCCTACTTTTTTAAAACAAGATTGTGTATTTTTAAGAGGTCAAGGTGTGTGCCCAGTTTCGTAAATATTGGTTAAGTACAAGCACATGAAATATTATACTAAAATTTAATAGGCGTGCCCCGCCTACTTTTTTGAACGCAATTTTGTGCCCTTATTAAAGCTTAGGGTGTGTGCCAAGCTTCGTAAAAATCGGTGAAATAGAACCCTGTGAAATATAATAGAAAATTTTAATGGGCGTGACCCCGCCAATTTTTCTAAAAGAAGATTGTGTTTATTTTAGAGCTCAAGGTGTGTGCTAAGTTTCGTAAAAATCGGTTAAGTAGAACCACGTGTAATGTTATAATACATTTTAATGGGCGTAGCCCCCCCCCCATTTTTTCAATTTAAAAATTTTGTAATTACAAGAACCAAAGATGTTTGCAAGGTTTCGCAGCAATCAAATGAGCAGAAGATCTCAAAATCAAATTTAAAAAATTGTGGGTGTGACTCCACCCACTTTTTTCAAATGGGACCAATGGGAAGCTATACCCTCTCAGACAAAAAAAAACAATTTTTACAATCGGTCTAAAATGCACCGAGTTATGAACCTACACACCAAACAAAAAAAAAAAAAAAAAATAGAGACGCATTGTTAACCTCCTTCTTTTTTTGAAGTCGGTTAAAAAGCAAACATGGAATTACCTTACTAGTGCACACCATTAAATACATTATAGAACCAATAGCTTCACGATATGGAAAATTTTGTTTAATGCTTGTATCGGAATCGTTCTTTGAAAAATGTCTTCCAACTTCAGCAGATGTATACACAGGAAAACAGTCAATATGACTAAATAGCTCTAAAATCATCTCAATGTAGGCGCGTTGAAATCTTTTTAGTGAATTATTTTCTTTATTAATTTGTATTTGAAGACCTACAAACAATTCTGCATTGCTATACGTTATTTGGAATTCGTTATGTAAATTGTGCAGCAGTTGGTCGATTATGTTTGAATTGTTGCCGCATATCAATCCATCATCAACATACAATAGAAAACATATGACGTCATTACTATTTTCATAAGTGAAAACACAGATCGTCCCATGATTGTTTAAAACTAAAATGCCTCGAGCCTTGCTTTAACCCATAAAAGCTCTTTTTTTTTTTAGCAAACGTACTCGATCATCTTGGCTAAATCCTTTTGGCTGCTCCATGTTGACCGTTTCTTCTAAAGTTCCATGTAAAAAGACGTTTTAACGTCAAATTGTATAATATCCATAGCACGGTCTGCTGCTATACCCAAGACTGCTCTAACCGATTCGTATTTGACGACAGGTTCGTAGATTTTGCCGTACTCAACACCTTGTGCTTGAGAGCATCTTCTAACAATAAACGTGCTTTGTATTTGTCGATTTCACCATTACACTTGAATTTCTTCTTAAAAATCCACCGATTAGCAATAATGCATGTTATCATTGGTTCGTGCCAAGTTTTGTTATTTTGTAGAGACTTTATTTCTACAATGATTACCTCACTTCATTTGTCACAGTCTGCACTTGACGTTGCGTCATCTAAATGCTTCTACGCATGCTACACATAATTCACCAACATCAATTTCAGCGGATTCAGTTACGTTTTGCTTTCTTAAAGTGCTTCTTAATACGTAAGGACTTCGTTGCTGTTTTTCAATTTTATGAAAATTTTGTGATTGATTAACATTGTCTTCTTTTTTTTCAACACTGCCTTGTTTCATAAAGTAGTATTCGTTAATTGCATTACGTGTTTCGTTGATCATGAAGTCACGTCGGATAAACAATCGTCTATTACTTGGGTCTAACACTCTCTAAGGTTTGTTTGAGTACACCTATCAATGTCGTCTGGGGCTGTTCGATGTTTTATGTAAACTGCAGTATGTATTGCACCTGAGTATAGGTATAGTGGCACCTGCCTGCTATGAAGCATCGCTTTTGCACTTTCAACAACAGTTCTGTTCTGCCGCTCTATAAACCCGTTCTGCCAAGGACCTCTCGGCGTTATTATCTCGTGCTTAATATTATTTTTTAAAAACAAACTGTGTACTTCATCGTTGCAAAGTTCAAGACAGCCATCGGATCTTATGCGTTTTATTTTATGTCCGTCTGCTTGAACATCTGCCAAGAGCTGCATCAGCTTACTTAAAACATCTGGTTTGTTCTCTAGAGAATACACAAAACAATGCCGCGAGTAGTTGTCTTTCAAAAGTAAGAAATAATTGGATCCGTCAATTGATCATTGGCTCATTTTCCCACATAAATCCATGTGGAAAATCTCACGTTTCTGACTTGCTCGTTTAGCACGAGATTTAGGAAAAAGATTCATATGCTGCTTACCATAAGTACATCCTTCACAAAATAGTTGCTCTTTTGATGAATATAAAATGTTCAAATCATCCGCAATTTTATTTTCAATCATTTCTCGCAGTCAATCTTGAAATTTTTATCGAATTCTGGCACCAACAAAACATTTTTAATTAAAAAATTTCATTTGACTTGCCTTAAAACATCTGTTTTGTTCTTTACCTTACTATATTTAGAAAACATCTATAGCTATATGTTTTCTTCCACCGAATGGGGATGGATGTTGTGACTCATATTTGAACAACCTTCGTACTCAAACATTGCACTAATTTGTTGACGCAGCAGAAACTAGTTCATTGACTTAGTTACTTCTTATTTTCTTTACGCTGGCAAATTGTACAATATCGATATTTTGTAATTGGGTCAAAAGCTATGAAAAAAGTTATTGTCAAGTTAGCATAATAAAATTAAGTGTAAGTAAAATATTATTGTAAAAATATATTAAAATTTTGTATAAATAGCGAATAAGAAATAAAAGAAAATCAGACAGTTGAGACAGTCAGTTTGCAGTGACAGTTGTTGGTAGTTATAGTAGCAAGAGTTAAATAATAATAATAAATAAAACCTGCGATTTCCAAGGGACCCTCCAGGTTATAAACAAAAAAAAAATAAGACTTGTTCTGTAATAAAAAACATATACCTGCGATTCCCAAGGGACCCTCCAGGTACAAGGATCATAGATATAAATACACCATAACATAAGTTGTTCTCAGTTGAGCTGAGATGTGTTAATGGTCGAAGACTATGATTTATGTAATGAATGGCCAGTTCACCTGTAAAATGACGGCCATCGGTATCACAACGTTCCCATCTTGGAACGAATGCTATATACACTTTTTAATATTTTTGGATAACATTACGAAGAACTACCTCACTTAGGGCTAATAAATCAGTCAATCATTATTTGTATTTTATTTTTAAATTTTATTTAAACACAAAAATTTGTTTCTCACTGCACAATTAAATCAAACTTAAACAGCCAACACTGTAGATTTAAGTGTTGTTTAAATTTTACAAACACACCATATGTTTTGTGCATGTGTGTGTTTTTTGAAGGCACGTACATGAACATCATGTGGTCGTATTAAAATGAATTTCGTTTAATTTCCGCAAATGTACAACAAATGTAACACATATTTTCATATCATGAAATATATAAATAGAAAAATGCATTCTGATGCTCTTTTTGTATCATAAAATGTGTTTTTTGCTATTTCACTTTTCTGCAAATTGATAAATCAACTTTCTTATTTATATTGAACAGCTGTTTTTTGGAAAGCTTTCCAAATATTTGGAAATATTGTAGTGCTACCGTACTTTCAACTTAATTTGATAATAACTTTAATTAACCACTGAAAAAATTAAAGTGTATTTAAACACATTTAAATTTTTAATGAAAATTAACTTAAACAATATTTAATTATTCATTGATTTATTAGCCATTATGATATTGGAATACAAATCCGCATATAACCTGAGTAGTAGTGGATTCCCACTCTGGGGACAATTAAAATTTGAAATTTGGGTAATTAAAATTTTAAAATTTTAAAATTCTTGGAAATTTGTGAAATTTGATACCCTACGAGGGTGGGTCAATAAGTCCGTCCAACTTTTTGTTTACATAAGGAATTTTTTGTTTACATAAGGGGTTTTGTTTGTTTAATACATACGAGGGTGGCTCAATAAGTCCGGGTTTTTTATGACCGTGGGAATTTGTATGTGTGTATGTTTGTGGGGCGGATTAGGGGTTTCATAAGATTAAGATTTCATAAGTATATATGCCGACGGGAAAATCATGAGATGTTTTTTCCTAGTACCAACGGGAAAATCATGCAATGATTTTTCCTAATGCTAAGGGGTGTGAAATAGTGAAAATTAATTTTTCCTAATGCCTACGGCAATATATGATCATTTTTCCAAATGCCGACGGCAAAACATGATTGTTATTTTTTCCAAAAGCCGACGGCAAAACATGATTATTATTTTTTTCCAAATGCCGACGGCAAAACATGATTATTATTTTTTTCTAATACCAAAGGGAAAATTGCCAGTGTTGCCAGACTGTAGAAATTTGTTATCGTAATAATATATCAGTAATATCAGAGAAAATATTTATTTATGTGTTCACATGTATGTGAACACCCCTAATACTTGTGTGTGGGGGGTCCAGCTTGACAGTCGCGGGTAATTTAATATTTTGTGTATTTGTTTAAGAAATATGTATGCATGTATGTATGTATGTATGTATGTATGTGTATGTGTATGTGTATGTATGTATGTATGTATGTATGTATGTATGTATGTATGTGTGCATGTATGAATGTGTGATCGTGGGTATTTGTGCGTGGAATATTTTGTAGAATACATATATATTTTGCAAGGTAGTCATTTTCTTTGTCTACGATTATTTTAAAGCAGCAAACTAAGTACAGTCAGCAGCAGAGAAACAAAAAGTAAAATTTATGAATGCTGCAAGGATACTGCTTCTAATTTTAGTATAAATACGCCAACATTTCTAACCAACACATCAGTACGTTATTGTATTTCCAAGAAGTATCATCAGCAATTGTGTTAAAGTGAAATAATAAAAAAATAATTAAAAATGAGTTCATCAGGTTATCAGTGTAATACATGTAATAAGGTATACAAATACCAAAAGTCCTTTTTGGAGCATGTTAAAAACCATAGTGTGCAGGATCAAGTGGTCGTAAGCCGGGGCATAAATCAAGAGCTACCGCAGACATCTCTTCAAAATCACCAAACTTCATCATCATCATTCATTCATCAACAATATCCTTCTCTACAGTATCCTCAATATCAGTTACCATTAAATTTTCAACAATACGGTATGCCATGGAATAATCAGTTTTTGAGATACAATTATAATCCCAATGTGATGCAATGGCAGCCTCTTAATTATCATCAACAAGAGTACCAACATCAACAACAAGATCATCAACATCAAGCTCAACAACAACAAGCTCAACAACAGGGTGTGGGTATCCTTGGAGGTAATTTATTCGACGATGCTATGGACATAAGCTTACCGGAAAGTGATGGAGAAGTAGAAGAAAGAAGAGGAAAAACTCTGCCAACTCCAATGAATACTTCGCATGCTAGAACAGATGAAGTAGAAGCGAATGTGCGATATTATAAAATATCTAAAGCATTCAAAAACCATATTGCCACTAATGCAATTTTAAACAAAAAAGACCAACTTCTGTTGGAAGAATTTGTTGAAGAAAATAAAAATGTTTTAAAATTTTCTCATCCATATTTAATAAATAAAAGGTATCAGCTTTTAGATCAGGTATCAGCTATTAGATCAGCTATCAGCTATCAGATCAGCTTATCAGGAGCTGGTCTGGTTTTCAGATCAGGTTATCAGGAGCTGGTCTGGTTTTCAGATCAGCTTTTCAGGACCTGGTCTGGTTTTCAGATCAGCTTTTCAGGACCTGGTCTGGTTTCCAGATCAGCTTTTCAGGACCTGGTCTGGTTTTCAGATCAGCTTTTCAGGACCTGGTCTGGTTTTCAGATCAGCTTTTCAGGACCTGGTCTGGTTTTCAGATCAGCTTTTCAGGACCTGGTCTGGTTTTCAGATCAGCTTTTAAGGAACTGGTCTGGTTTTCAGATCAGCTTTTCAGGACCTGGTCTGGTTTTCAGATCAGCTTTTCAGGACCTGGTCTGGTTTTCAGATCAGCTTTTCAGGACCTGGTCTGGTTTTCAGATCAGGTTATCAGGTATCAAATTAGGGTATTAGGTAGCTGGTCTGGTTTTCATATCAGCTTATCAGGTATCAGATGAGGTTATAGCAAATAGATGTATCAAGTCTAAAGTTAGATTAATAACTAAAGTAAATGTTTATGAAGAGTAGTTTATATAGTTATGAAATAGTCAAATTGCTTTCTGTAGCGTCCATCATTTAATTCATTATTTTTGCTAATCACCAAAAATCCATATTTATCCTTCCAACACTCTCGACAAATTTCATGAAACTTTTCATAACTCATATCACCACCAACATGATCTCTATAAACATGCTTCATATTTGTCTCATCTTGTTTAAACATTATAATAACATTGGCATTGTCTCTTATTAAATGCTTGGGAATTCTAGTATAAGTTTGACACAAGTAGAATGAATCAACATCCCTATGTCGCCCCATACAAAAATATGTACGTATATTATTCTGCTTCTCACATGCAACATCATCAAATATCATAATTGAATTAGTTTTAGCTTCGTCAGGTGGAATAATTGATTCATTTTCTGTATATGTATAATATCCCATTGCTTTAATTGGTGAAATTAGTTTCTTCAGGTATTCATATTTGGGTTGATATAGAGATTTTGAGTATAAATAGATGTTTTCAAACTTGAGTCCATTAGGACTTTCTAGTAAGCCAATCATAACATTAGTCTTTCCACAATTTGATGGTAGAACTATTAGAGCACGAATAGAATTTGGTAAGAGGGGGCTATGCTTTATTTTTGAACTGATGTTTACTGAATCGTCAATATTACGAACTAAAATATTTTTATGTTGTTTCACTAACTGCATTTATGTAACTAAATACATTTTATAAATGTTACCTCTTATTATAGAAAAAATTAGATAATATGGTTATACGATATCAGAAAACGTTTAGTCATAAAAACACCTTTGTTGGAAGAGGTATAGTAGATAAAATAATAAACTCTCTACCTGTTGAGCTACATCTTCCGGGGTATCAGTACTGTGGACCTGGAACAAAACTACAAAAACGTTTAAATCGAGGTGACAAAGGTATTAATTTATTGGACTCTGCTTGTAAAAGTCACGATATTGCGTATTCTAAAAATAAGGATTTAAGTACTAGACATAAAGCTGATAAAATACTTGAAAATTCAGCTTGGAATCGAGTTTTATCAAAAGACAGTAGTCTTGCAGAAAAATCATTTGCATATATGGTTACTAACGCAATGAAAACCAAAACAAAATTTGGTATGGGTGCGGAGAAAAAGAAAAATGTTAAAAAGAACAAGCCAAATGATAAAAAACTGTTTAAAACATCAATTAGAGCTGCAACAAAAATACTAAAGAAGGAAAAACCATTAGATATTAACTCAGCTATTAAAATTGCACGAAAAACTATTAACAAATCATTAAAAGGAAGAAAGTCTCAAATTGTAGTTCCACGTGTAATACGTGTTCCAAAAATCGGTGGTTTTTTACCTCTAATACCGATTTTAAATGCTCTGGGTGCACTTGGTAGTCTAACAACTGGAGGTGCTGCCATAGCTAAAGCTGTAAATGCAACAAAGAATGCAAAAAATCAACTTGATGAAGCAACTAGACATAATAAAGCGATGGAATCTATAGCAGTTGGAAAAGGACTTTATTTAAAACCATATAGAAAAGGTTATGGTTTAGTTCACAAAGAGGAATCAAAAAACTCTTAAAGATGCTGCCCAACAGACCACTATCTGATGTGGACCTAAACCGTTTCTCTATAAAAATTCCATATTTTAGAGGAGTTTTCATGTTGAATACTCTACCAAAACGAACAAAGAAAATTGAATGTGGAATAATCAACTTAGATGTATCAACAGGACCTGGAACACATTGGGTAGCATACAATAAAAACAACAATGAAAAAGAATATTTCGACAGCTTTGGAAACTTACAACCTCCTTGGGAAGTAGTCAAATATCTTGGTGCAAATATAAAATACAACTATAATCAGCATCAGAATTTTAATACATTTACCTGTGGACATTTATGTCTTAAATTTCTTTATGAAATAACTGAAAATATTAAATAAAACACAAACATTTATATTTTACAAAACTCTTTAATGTCTTTTTATTCATAATTTAAAATACATAATTAATATATTATTGCCAAACAGGAAATTGGGAATTTTGAATTAGAAATTCACTCAGCTCACTCTCGACAATTAGGTTTTCTTCACCTTCTCTACTTAGGCAATATGATCCGCTTGAGAGATCTTTAATATCCTCATCGGTTAAGATATTATATCGTTTCGGCAGGAACATTATGTGTTTATTCATTTCAACTTTTAGGGTTGCTCCATATTTAGTTGTTACACGTAACACATTTCGAATTGTATATTTCGTTGAAGAATCAAGCTCCTTTACGTGGATTAAAGTTTTGTTATTTAGAGCATTAAATTTTGCAATTAGATTTGTTGTGGAGTCCATTTTTTTTATTTTTTATTTACTTCTTATCACTTTGAATGTTTAACTGGAAATGATCTTCAAAGTACCGATGATGACTTCAAAAAGGCTAATCGAAAATAATTGTGGTGAAATAGTGAATAAGTGGGGGATAGTGATAGACAGAAAGAGATAGTTATAGAGAGATAGAGTAGTAAAAATAAGTATGGAATAAAGAGAAAAGGGTTAGAGAGAGATAGAGTGCTAAAAACAAATATGGTATAGAGATGATAGTATAGATATTTTAAAGACCATATAGATATATTAAAAATTTACAGAACAAATTAGTCTTAAGGGAACCTTCCAACATTCATCATCATTCATTCATCAGCAAATAAAATGAGCCAAATTAGACGTACTCTTAATCAATTTATAAGAGATTTTGAAAGCTTCAGGCTTTTTGATCATTGGGAGATGATAAAATGTTTCCAAAATGTGCTGGATGAGAACGAAGAATATGGTGTCATGGAAGATGAAGACAACACTGAAGGACACTTCCCCAGCTGTCCTTGGTATCATCCAAAGTGTGAGGAGGGACCTGATACTTGCAGATGTACAATATATTTTTTAAGAAAAAATATACTAGAACATCTAATAATTGGATATTACGAAATATTTCCATCATTATAAATAAAATAAATAAAAATGAAATTGAATTGTATAAATAATAATAAAATAAAATAAAATTTAATTATAAAAATATTTCTTGATTTGTATTATTTTTTTCTAAAGGAAAACTAGGAATCATCTTTTCGAATATAAAATAACAGAAACTTGTATGTAGTGAAAAATATGAGGATTTATCCGAGTATCTAAATTATTTCTCTTTATGAAAATATCTAATGGAATTTCACAATATTGTGAAATTCAATTTCTCTTGTGCAGAACCTCTCAAAGAAAACAAGACTGTGCATGTTTAAGTGACCTGAAAACAAGACTGTGCATGTTTAAGTGATATGAAAACAAGACTGTGCATGTTTAAACGACATGAAAACAAGAATTTGCAAATAAGCAAAAACAAAATTTTGTTTGATCCAACGAAGTAAAGCCAATAAAGAAATAAAAAAACCATTCACCTTTTCCATCCTTTTTTCAATAGTTTATTTACAATAACTTTTCTTAATAAATAGGATTTAAATACAATAATATTTCTTAGACTTTTTTTACATTCATTTTGACAATAACAAAAGAATTTTTCTTATTAACTAAGATTTTATATACAACAATTTTTCTTAATAAATAGGATACAAATACAATATTTTTTCTAAATAAATAGGATTTTATATACAATTTAAAAATTAACTAATTAACTAAGATTTTCTTGCATTTTAGCAATCTCATCTAGCAACATGTCAAGTTCGTATTCAGGGTTAGTTTCCTTAATACGAAAATGATACCATGCATAAGTGTTTATATTATTTGATCTAATTTTTCTCTTATCATCTCCATAGCTTAATACTACCTTATTTAATTCACTAGTATATAATTGATGTAGCTTAGATTTAAATGTTAACATAGTATCATATACATTAATCTTATTAAATAGGCAATTCTTATATGTAGCTAAACTATATTTATCTAATATGGCTCTCTTTACCCCCTTCGATTTTTTAATATCATCTTGGTTTTCTACACTAAATGAATACATTTTTGAGCGCAGCCCAACAAACTCTGTCATTATCTTACCACAATTTTCATCCTTCATCATACCAATTACTTTTTTATTTACTATTGGGAAATTATAAATATTGTCTGTAGGATAGGATAGGATGTATCAAATTGTTCATGTATGTCATTTTTTATGTCAGCGTAAAAGTCATCAGTCTTTATTGAATATATAAAAGAGTCAGTATCCATATAGTTTAATGAGAGGTTTGTCTTAAACTTAGGTTGCATGTACCCGTAATGCAAATTATACATTTTCCATTTGGACAGCTCGAGTACACAAAATCCTAAGTAAATTGGTTTATTGTAGCAGGTTTTGACTCTAGTCATTTCGATTGCTACAAGATCTTCGGAAAATATAGATAAACTATGAAAATTTGGTTTTGATATCCAATCTTGGGCACCAAAATGATTCCGATTCGTCCTCTCCCAACTATTAACAATTTTAACATCTCTCCTCTTATCCACATTTTCCATGGTTTTACCGTACACTGCATTATTAATAGCTTGAAAAAATGTTTTTCAAAAGCATTTTTAGCAGTGGCTCTATGTCTGGTATTTAGGTCAATATAGCCTTTTAACCATGGAGATTGTTTAAATGCTAGAATACGATGAGTTTTCTTTAAAACTAAGCCATATTCTAAGCACTGTTTTAGAACTCTAAAGTGTATCACATATGATTGCTTTGTAGAGAAATCGGTTACCAACTTGCTATACTTCGCTTGCATAGGTTTCTTATTTTCAGCGCAAAAAGGAAGATCATTATGCAAGTCGTGTAAATGAGAGGGATAATCCAACGTAACCTCATATACATAACCGTCTGTTCCATTGTCAGCTATGCTGTTTGGATCCAGATTCAGCTCGTCTTGCGATAGCCATCTAAACCCACCATGAGGAAGATATTCCGACATCGCCCATCCATATAAATTGTTAGCGTCTAAATAGACGAGAAATTCTGAGGGCTTTTCTTTATCGAAATCTTGCAAATATTTATTATTTGCTTTCGAATATCTTTGACTACACTGTACTATCCCCCCACGTATACCTTTTTTCATAAAATTGTACATGTCTATGTCTGTCAATAATTCTAATTCAATTTTTGTATATTTGAGCATTGCATCCCAGGAAAGGCCAGGTGCTGTATAATACTGGCAAGGATCGAGCTCATAAATACCCTTACAAACTTTTCTAAAGTTCTCGAAAATATCTGTCAGTAAGAGGACGTCTGTTTTTAAGTAAAGTTCCATGTAATCTTTCATTGTTTCACAACCAAAAGTATTCCATACCTCTACAGCATGTGAATATTCCTCTAAAGAACACTCTTTATTATTCAACTTATTAAAAAAATCACTGCGTGAAGGCAGCTGGCATTCATCTAATTTTTGGAATGAATTTAGGTACTCATACGGGAAAATACCTTTTTTCTTAATAAGCTGAAATTCTTTTTCTGACTGAAATAAGGACCTTATAGTGCTGAAATCATTATCCGACAAATTGCAGGCTAATGATTCCAAACTCTCAGCCATAAAGCGTATAGTATCAAGAAATCTTATTTCAAGCTTATGGCCATCACTCATTTCTATGAATTGGGAGAGGGATATATAAAGTTCCTTATTTAGAGGGAGTACTTTCAGTTGCAATGAAATTTCACCTAATTCTTTAATAAAAAGATGTGAGTCATAATTTGAATAATTGTGAAAGTAAACTGGTATAAACTTGGGGATTTGGTAATTTAAATTACAGTTGTTGTGGGCTGCACCTCTAAATTTGCCACTAATGTGGCAGTGATCTCTAACACGATCTTTGCATAGAAATTTTTTGCAAATATGGCAATTCACCGCACTATAAAAATTATAAGTATCCAAAGGGGATAAAGTATCCATTTGTCTATTGTTTACTAAGTGGTTGTTATATATTTCTTCACAATCCTTAATTAAATATGCTACAAATTTTTTTGAAGCATCTTCCCCCGTATATATCCTAAACTTATCTAAATTATTACTATGCATACACTTAATATAATAACTAAAGGCACAAGGTGTGTGCCTTTTTATTAAATTTGTTTTACTACTTACACTATCACTTATATCCTCTAAGATGCATTCGAAGTCTGCGTAAACAACAAACGGGACATCCATTTTTCGTTGATGTCCCTTAAAACTAAGAATGGCATCCGAACCTGATGGCATAGTTGTGACTATCTTCCCACATTCCACCTTATGAGTACTCATGATGGTATCCGTATGAGTATACTGGAGACAGCTATTGCAGAAGTGTAACTTATGCCCATCGGTGGTAATCTGATTCGTCAGAAGTCTGTGAATGATAAAAAATAAAATAAAAGTTTATAAGTAAAACGTATATATTATAAAATATATAAAACAAGTATATGTAACATTAAATTAAAGTGCAGTATAATTTTTTAACTTACTTTGATATGTCCTTTATCAATATGTAGTGATGAACTTCACCATTTTCCAAAAGCAACAAGTTTACATGGCTAATTTTCTCGTCCTTGGTGACATAATAAGGACCAATAATCTGATTGGCCCCCTTATCATAGCCAAATACATTAACACTTATTGCTGGATTGTTCACCTCAAACTCTTTTATTTTGTTTAATCCTAATGGGAAGCGTAAATTTTTGAAATTTAACGCTACATCATTTCGCGTAACAATCGTCTCTGCAGCAATGTCTTGAATATTATAAGAACTGCAACGTTTTGGCCGATCGTATGTCGTGGTATCAACGGCAGCAATTAGGCACCACTTGAAGCAGTAATCATCATCATTTTCAATGATGACACAAGCTGTTCTTCTTGCTAATTTTCCAGGTGTGGATATCCAATTAGATCCTTTGACGAGCGAAGATTTGTTGATGTTGATTTCTGCTCGGACTATGCGTGACAAAGTCCAACCAGAATCTCGCTCTTCAAATTCGGACATTTTGGTTGAAATCTCGGCAACCTGCTTACGGAATAACTCTTCAATGCTATCTGCCTTCGTCAGCAAACTCATTTTGGCTACATGTGATATTATGCACAACTCCAATTCTTCTCCAACAATTTTGATATACTCCGCCACAATACTCAGATGAAATTTAATTATTGAATGCTTACTTAAATTCACTTGAACTCGCTCCATAAAAACATTTTTATTTTCTTCAACAAATTCTTCCAACAGAAGTTGGTCTTTTTTGTTTAAAATTGCATAAGTGGCAATATGGTTTTTGAATGCTTTAGATATTTTATAATATCGCACATTCGCTTCTACTTAATCTGTTCTAGCATGCGAAGTATTCATTGGAGTTGGCAGAGTTTTTCCTCTTCTTTCTTCTACTTCTCCATCACTTTCCGGTAAGCTTATGTCCATAGCATCGTCGAATAAATTACCTCCAAGGATACCCACACCCTGTTGTTGAGCTTGTTGTTGTTGAGCTTGATGTTGATGATCTTGTTGTTGATGTTGGTACTCTTGTTGATGATAATTAAGAGGCTGCCATTGCATCACATTGGGATTATAATTGTATCCCAAAAACTGATTATTCCATGGCATACCGTATTGTTGAAAATTTAATGGTAACTGATATTGAGGATACTGTAGAGAAGGATATTGTTGATGAATGAATGATGATGATGAAGTTTGGTGATTTTGAAGAGATGTCTGCGGTAGCTCTTGATTTATGCCCCGGCTTACGACCACTTGATCCTGCACACTATGGTTTTTAACATGCTCCAAAAAGGACTTTTGGTATTTGTATACCTTATTACATGTATTACACTGATAACCTGATGAACTCATTTTTAATTATTTTTTTATTATTTCACTTTAACACAATTGCTGATGATACTTCTTGGAAATACAATAACGTACTGATGTGTTGGTTAGAAATGTTGGCGTATTTATACTAAAATTAGAAGCAGTATCCTTGCAGCATTCATAAATTTTACTTTTTGTTTCTCTGCTGCTGACTGTACTTAGTTTGCTGCTTTAAAATAATCGTAGACAAAGAAAATGACTACCTTGCAAAATATATATGTATTCTACAAAATATTCCACGCACAAATACCCACGATCACACATTCATACATGCACACATACATACATACATACATACATACATACATACATACACATACACATACATACATACATACATACATACATACATACATACATACATATTTCTTAAACAAATACACAAAATATTAAATTACCCGCGACTGTCAAGCTGGACCCCCCACACACAAGTATTAGGGGTGTTCACATACATGTGAACACATAAATAAATATTTTCTCTGATATTACTGATATATTATTACGATAACAAATTTCTACAGTCTGGCAACACTGGCAATTTTCCCTTTGGTATTAGAAAAAAATAATAATCAGGTTTTGCCGTCGGCATTTGGAAAAAAATAATAATCATGTTTTGCCGTCGGCATTTGGAAAAATAACAATCATGTTTTGCCGTCGGCATTTGGAAAAATTATCATATATTGCCGTAGGCATTAGGAAAAATATTAATGCATACCCGTAGGCATTAGGAAAAATTAATTTTCACTATTTCACACCCCTTAGTATTAGGAAAAATCATTGCATGATTTTCCCATTGGTACTAGGAAAAAACATCTCATGATTTTCCCGTCGGCATATATACTTATGAAATCTTAATCTTATGAAACCCCTTAATCCACCCCACAAACATACACACATACAAATTCCCACGGTCATAAAAAACCCGGACTTATTGAGCCACCCTCGTATGTATTAAACAAACAAAACCCCTTATGTAAACAAAAAATTCCTTATGTAAACAAAAAGTTGGACGGACTTATTGACCCACCCTCGTAGGGTATCAAATTTCACAAATTTCCAAGAATTTTAAAATTTTAAAATTTTAATTACCCAAATTTCAAATTTTAATTGTCCCCAGAGTGGAAATCCACTACTACTAACCTGTTAAGGTGTACTCAAACAAAACAGTATTGATGACAGCAACGGAACCAGCATCATCCCACTTAGTGTGGATGGATAGAGAAGTGTCAATGCTTTGTGTGTAGTTGATTTCATAGAGTTGTAATCTATACAAAGATTTGTTTTGTAGTGTTCTTGGGTCTTGATTTCCCGGAATAATCTGATATTGCAGATTATTGCGAGTCCTGTTATGGCGTCAATAATTCATCTCACATGTAGTTCTGGTCCATTATCAGTTATCAGTGTATTATACTTGTTAGATAAGAGTATTACTTGATGTTTCAGCTTTTGTGGTGTATGTTGCAGGCTTTACTTTTGATTTGGAAATTCATCGGTTATGTTGTTATTGCTGAGGTAAAGTTATGGCTTCAGATATTACTTAACTTTTGGCGGCAGGAGACTATACTCCTTGTGTTGTTAAATTTAGATGATGATTGCAATTGCTGTTGTTGTTTTTGTTGCTTTTGTTACGTTAAAAATTTTTTTAAAACACAAAAACCATACTCTTATTTGGGGTTTTAAAACAAATTTTTAAGTAAAAAGCAAATACTTTTTTTTTATTCATATTACCCATTATGTAAAAAGGAAATTACTAAAGGTATTACTAAAGTTTAACTTTGCCGTGTTGGTGGCCTAGCGGATAGTACGTTTGGGTTAACCCAATCACGTTTTTTTGTGTCGGTTCATAAACTCTGTCTATAAGAAAACAAAAAATATTTTTTACAAAGCAAATTTTTGTTAGGAATTTTTTTAGATGTAATTGAACTGTAGTAAAAAAATCGGAAAAATATCAGTATTTCGCCAGCTAATAAAGTCTAGTTTAATTTTTTTTCTCTAAGAAATGTCTCACTTAAATCATCATGGGCACGTGACAAAAATATTTTTAGAGCTAATAAATCAGTCAAAGCTTAAACGCTGGTATAGTTAAACTAAACTCAAATTTATATGTAGTTTAAACTCAACAGGAGTAATTCAGTGAACCATACCTTATGTGTAGTTTAAAAAATAATATTGTGGCAGCACTAGAATAAATGTCAAAAAGCAACTGCAAAAAAAAAATTAAATTAAAGGTCGCCAAATTTTACTGAGGAAGGAATTATATTTCTGCTTGGCGAAGTAAAATAGTATAAAAGAATAATAGAGTGTAAGACAACAGGTCGAACAAGATCTGAAGAAAAAGTAGAGGCTTGGAACAAAGTTTAGTGCTCTTTTCATGGAAAAAATATGGTCTGTAAGTAACAAAACCATATAGCCTGCATTCGTAGTTTAAACGACCAACTTTATGCGTTTACAGATGGTTTAAATACCGTATTGATTTATAGGTTTGCTAGTTTAAACATATTTTAAACCAAAAATAGGGATTAACTTGCATTGATTTATTAGCCCTTACTTGACAATCTCAGTAAAAATAACACTGTTCTGCAAAAAATAAAAAAGGAAGGAGCCCTGACACCGTTTTAGCTTATTCTTATGTAAATTGACCTCCTAAATTCGGATATAATCTCTGTTTTTCTTCATCACCCACTTTATCTAGACTGAAGTCCACTAAAAACATTCCTACCGAGCGTAAAATCAATATCTCGGTGTTGTGCACGAGGATTCGGTGTTCTTATATTGTCTTAATTGAGTAAAGCGGTTGTCATTTTTTCACTTTACTTCACTTTTTTGATTTACTATTGAACTATGCCTTTCCAGCTTATTAAAACTGCATATAAGATCTACTTTGGCGATCAAGACAGAGGCATTAAGCTCCCAAAAATTTGCTGCACTACTTGTTACAGTAGCTCGATTGAATGGCTTAAGGGGACCCGTAAATCATTATCATTTGCTGTACCCATGTATCATCTCACGGATTGTTACTATTGTATGACTTCTGTCAACGGGATCTATTGAAGAAGTAAGCACACTATTGAACATTCGAATATTCTTTCAGCTATACAACTGAATTCCAGTTCCCCCAAAGACCCATTAGCTAAAACCAGAAACGGATTTCGGAGACTGAAATTCAGCCTAGACCATCAAATGAAGCGTGCAAAGATTATGAGGATTTTCAAGTTGATTTAGCCCATCGACAACCTAATTTCATCACTCAGTTGGAGTTGAATGCTCTCTTTAGGGATTTGAAATTGTCTAAGAGTAAATCTCAACTGTGTCGGTATCGATTTCCGCAGTGGAATCTTCTAGAAAATGGAGTAAAAATCTTTTCTGAGAGAACCAGACAGTCAACCTTGAAATTATTTATTTCGGAGGACGAAAGTCCTGATTAAAATGAATTAATTAATTACTAAAGGTACCTGACAAGTGACTCTGACAAGTAGAGACTGTTGGAAAGTTCTACTGTTGGTAAATGGAAATCAGTTTTCATCAGTCCCAGTTGCAAACTTTGTAGATATGAAAGAGACGTTCGAAAACATCAAACGAATCCCTGATAAATTATTGAATTATTTAATTTATCGCGATTTTAATTGAAAAATTTATGCTGACTTAAAAATTGTTGCTCTACTTTTGGGCTTACAAAACTCTTCTGCTCTTGTGATGAGAGTGTGACATCTGAGGCCGAGACAAACATTACATTATACGAAACTGACCACTGCGAGAAAGTTTATCTCCCGACCACAAAAATTTTGCTCATGATCCACTAGTACCGAAGGAAACATTTATTTCCTCCCTCTCTACATCAAACTCGGTTTTATAATGTAGGTCGTTAAAGCAATGAAAAAGGCAGGTTATGGATTTAAATTAAAAAAACAAAATTTCCTAGGTTTAGTGTCACTAAAATTAAGGAAGTAGTGTTCGTAAGATCCCAAGTCAGATAACTTTTCCAAGACTCAACGTTAGTTGTACTCCTGAATCTAAAAAAAACGAGATTGGCATGCATTTCAAAATGTGTGTGTGAACTTTTTTGGTAACAAAAGTGGTAACATGTTCAGGAGGTGCTGTCAGCCTATACGGCTTTGGAGTGTAGCATTTCTCAGGTGTGAATGCACTTCTTGCACTTCCTACATTTCTGAACTTTTTCCTGCAAATTTGGGAGCAGATTCTGATGAACAAGGGTAACGATTTCATCAAGACATCGCCCAGTTTGAGAAAAGATTTTCCAGAAAATTTAATGCTAGTATGTTGGCAGTATACTGCTAGTCTATTGTAAGAGAAACTTCAACTTTAGACTAATAGCACCAAATGAAGGTAAATATGAAGACTTTGGATCCGAAATATTTTGAAAAAAAAAGAAATTGTGAAAAATTCATAAAAATTATTGTTCAATAAAATTATAATTTTTAAATTACATAGGTGAATTAAAAAGGAGGGAGACGGAGAAATCCACCAAAACTGATGGGTGATGGGGCGAAATGGAGGTCATATTCAGTTTCAGGAGGTCATTTTACATAAGAATCAGTTAAACCGGTCTCGATGCCAATTTTCGTGCAGAAGAGTCTAATTAATGCGATGATCGTAAAAGATAAGCGAGAATAGTTAAACATAGAGAGTGATATAACTTCGTGCTAACCAAAATATAAAATGAAAAAACAGAAAATCAATAGTGATACTTACAAATGTATTTACCAAGGGCAAATCAATATTTGTATACACAATAATCATTTCTCATATTCCATTTCAATGAAAATTTGCGCTAAATAGCTGATGTTAATAACAATCTCTAGTAGATAGACATGGTTGCTGATGAAGTACGTTGCTGCACAGAAAAATATCGGTATTTCTCCCAGCTAATACAGTCGTTTTTTTTAATTTTTCAAAAAAAAAGCTAATTAGGCCTAACTTCTTCAATGTAAATAAAACAAACTTTTTAATTACGTTTTTCCCCACTTCTAGTTGAACCTTCATAGTGTACAGACGTTATAGCAGATTTTTTTTTGCATACATACGAAACAAAAATAAAAATTAAAAAAAACAACAAAATCAAAAATCATACAAAAAAAATATTCGTAATAAATATTCACCTTGATAAATAAGCTTATTGGCTTTACTAAAATTTTTTTACATACCAAGAGACAACAAAAACAAAACAACCATAAGAAAACACAAACAAAGTACCCTTGAGCAATACTCTATATGAGTACCTCAAAGGAAAAAAAATTGTGAAGTGAGTTCTAACGGCAGGAATGCCTATTTTACTGTGAGTTGAATGAAAACATTAAAAATAAAAAATAAAATTATAGCCTTTTCCTAACGGAAAAGCCACTTCTTCGTCAGCTATCAACTTCGCTTTGTCCAATGCCAACTAGTGAATCGTTAACATTACAATTGCCTAGTACTTCTTCATTTAAGTCAGCGATATCATCCGCCTCGGGCTCGCGTTCATCACTTAACCAAGTTACCAATACATATAACGGTAGTTCAAAACCAAAGATACAAGTAGAAATGGACAGATACATAACTGTTTTAAAACGCGAGCGAAACCCAAATTCTACTAAAATTGCATCTGCTTCAAAGATGTCTAGGGATAACAGCGCATCATCTACCAATCGTCAAAATTGCTTCTCAATATTGCAAGACAATAACGACAAGCACGCTGCATCATCTCAAAAGTCTTTTAAGCCACCACCTATATATTTGAGAGAAAAAATTCTAACGCACTTCTAGAAAATACTGTCGACCATTGGTGAAAATACTTTTCACATCATTCCAATTAAACAAGTTCTCGTTGTACCTTCATAGTGAACAGACGTAATAGCGGAACTTTTCTTACATACAAACTAAACAAAAAAAAATCATACAAAAAATATTCGTAGTACATATTAACTTTGATAAATAAGCTTGTTTTTTGCTTTGCTAATATTTTTACATATAGAATTAACAAAAACAAAAAAAACCGTAAATAAAACAACACAAACAAAGTACCCTTGAGGAATACTCTATATGAGTACCTCGAAAACAAATAATTGTGAAGTGAGTTATAACGGCAGAAATGCCTATTTTACTTTGAGCTCTGATGCTCTCAATGATAACAATTAAAATAAAAAATCTGATGATAGACTTTTTCTAACGGCAAAACCAGCGTTTCGTCAGCGATCAAATGGGCTTTGTCCAATGCCAACTAGTGAATCGTTGAAATTACCGTTGCCTAAAAACTCAGCGATATCATCCGCCTCGGGCACGAGGTCATCACTTAACCAAGCTGTCACTGAAGATAAGAGTAGCCCAAAACCCAAGGTCTAAGTCGGAATGCACAGATACATTACAATTTTAAAGCGCGAGCGAAGGCCAAATTCTACTAAAATTGCATCTGCTCCAAAGATGTCTAGGGATAATAGCGCATCCTCTACTAATTGGCAAAACCGTTTTAAAATATTGCAAGATGACAATGACAAACCCGCTGAATCTGCGAACAAAACCTCCAAGCCGCCACCAATATATTTAACAGAAAAAAACTCAAACGCTCTTATTAAAAAATTAATTTCGGTCATTGGTGAGAATAAATTTCACATTGTTTCAATAAAACGTGGCAATATTGATGAAACGAAAATTCAAATTTATGAAATTTAAAATATCTCTTATATCGAAAAATAACCGTTCAAGAACCACACAAGCGTTCAGGACCCGTACAGTGCCATAATTGTCAAGAATATGGCCACACAAAAACTTACTGCAATTTACCTACTGTTTGTGTTGTTTGCGGCGAATTACACGGCACTCCTAGTTGTAATAAATCAAAAGATCAAAGTGACAAAAAATTCAGTAATTGTGGAGGTAATCACACCGCTAACTACAGAGGTTGTCCTGTGTACTCTTTCGTCAAACAGACTATGAGGTAAATACCTAAATTGGCCCCAGCCTAATCAGCAAAACGCTTTATAAGCCACTATGAGCCAACCAGTTAGTTCCCATGTATCGTAGGCCGATGCTGCTAAGACAAATTCTATTCATACACTTAATTTTTCACCACCAAATAATTCATCAAATACAAACTCCAATTTTAATTTCAATCGCCTTGAAGCTACTATTGATAATCTGGAGCAAACTATAAATAATTTTACAACAAATATGACTAGCATGATGCAAGAAATGCTGCGAATGCAGAATACTCTGCCTCAAGCTTTAGTTAACAAACCATGAACACGTTAAAAATATGTTTCTGGAACGCAAACGGCATTCGCCAACATAAAAATGAACTTGAGCACTTCCTCATGGAAAAAAATATTGATATAATGTTGGTCTCTGAGACTCATTTGACCTCGAGAAGCCTTTTTTAAATTTATGGCTACACCTTATATGATTCAAAGGACCCGAGAGGAGGAGCATGCGGTGGTTCAGCAATTTTAATTAAGTCTAGACTTAAACATTATATTATTGACAACATTTGTGAGGAATATCTACAAGCAACGAATATTTGTGTTGAAATTTTTTGCACAAATTTTGTGATATCATCAATTTACTCCCCTCCCAGATTCGCAATTACTGAGAATCAATACGAGGATTTCTATAAATCTCTTGGCCCTTGTTTCGTAGCAGCTGCTGACTATAATGCTAAACATACCTTCTGGGGTTCTCATCATATTACACCCAGAGTAGGGTTGCCATTCGTACTGATTTTACCAGTACATGTACTGGTTTTTATTCAATGTACTGGTTTATGCATAACACCCAAATCAGTACGCAAATGTACTGGTTTTTTAAATTTTGCCTCCAAATAATTTTACTTGTTTATAATTATTAATTTTGATTTGTTATGAATCACCCACTTAATATTCAGCCGTACGTTTTATTTTTGTTTACTCTAAACTTACCATATAATTTGTATTCAAATAAATAGAGGTGCCATTAGTGCTTTTCAAAAGAAAATGCTGCTTTTGCGAAAATGAGAAGAGTATAAAAACACTCGCAGGATTGTTTACTTCACATGTCTTCGTTTTGCACAACTGCCAACGTTAACACTTCTCGGTTGTATTCTGTGATTCAAACAAAAAGAAAGAGAACGTATTTTGTTTTCCAACGTTCTGTGTGTTTTTGTTTTTAAATAATTTCGTTGATGTAAGAGAAAACAGTAAACAAATTACAACCTACACATAATTTTGGTATTTGTAAGTAAATTATCATACTTAAGGTGATTATTTAATTGGGCTTAAAAACATTTTAACAATGGAAAGAAACGAGGATTTGCCGGAGGATTCTTACGTTGATGAAATTGAAGAAGTTGAAGAAACTAACATCCCTTTAACAAGCCAAGGAAAAAAATGTAAAGAAGAAGTAATAAATTTCAAGACTCATGAAAATCTAAATTTGATTGGATTCTTAAGACGAAAGACGAATCTATTGCAAAATGTGCAGTTTGTTGTTTCACATTTTCTATAGCAAATGGAGGAATAACAGATGTAAAACGGCACATGCAAACAGCTAGACATAAGCGAAATATATCAGGGAGTTTTTTTAATTATTATTTTTCGAACTGTATTTTGTTTCTATATTCTTATGAATAGAACAGGCTAATATTCGTAACGCTTATTAAGCCAAATTACATGTGATAATTATTAATGAACAAATAACATCAAAGTTAGTTGTACATATTCTGACAACAACACATAGTTGAACGGAACAGCCAGCCGTTTTCGAAGGCCACTAAACTTTCCTCATCAGCGTTCTTCTGTGTTTTGGTCCACTGTGTGTGGTGTCAGTCGATGTAGATGTATGCCTTATATACGAAACTTTATTGCAAATGGAATATGTGAATTGGTTTGATTGAGTAGATGTAGATGTCTGCCTTATATACGAAACTTTATTGCAAATGGAATATGTGAATTGGTTTGTGTGGTTGTCAGAATATTTACTACTAACTTTGATGTTATTTGTTCATTAATAATTATCACATGTAATTTGGCTTAAAAAGCGTTACGAACATTAGCTTGTTCTATTCATAAGAATATAGATATCAGGGAGTCATCAAAAAACAGTATCTTCATTTCTAATGCAAAGACCAAATGTGAATGATGACAATCCCAATAATAGCGCCGCTGCTGAAGCCGCTTTTGCATATCACACAGTAATTCATGTCCACAGCTACGCTTCAGCTGATTGTAGCAGCTGAAGAAAAATGGAAAGAGTTTTTAAACAGTGCAAGGTTTGAGAACATGGAAAACATTTGTAATTTTATATTTTCTATGCCACACTCAAATGCTGATACTGAAAGAATCTTTAGCTTAATGTTTTCTCACTAGAGAAAAGAAAGAAACAAATTGTTAGTAGATAATTTGGATGGTGAATTGGTAATCAAAACTAATTTTGGGTACAGTTGTAACGAATTTTATAATTTTTTAAAGACTGAAAGTGGCATAGACATATTGTTAACAATGTCAAAAAAATACTTCTAGTGTTTATTTTTTATTTTTATATCATTATTTTTTTAATAACAATTTAAGGAATTGAATTCACATTTTGTAAAATGCTTTCATGTGATATTTTTTTTATTTTGTTTTTTGTTTATTTTGTTTTGTTATTTTGTTTAGTTTATTTTTTTCTGAATCTCTTCTATCAGTTGTTTTTTGGTCTTGTATAGATAATTTAATCCATATATTTTTAATGATTTAACAAATATTTTTTTTATTTTTAATAAAAAAAATTTATTTAGGGTATTCTCAAGGTCTCCTATCCAGTCACATTTTCATAAGACATAATTTAAAAATCGCTCAAAAATTTTTGGTCTTGACTTTAAAAAAATTTCTTGAAATAAATATTTTTCCCCTATCTATTTTTTTAGAGCATTTTTTCGTTTGAAATTCAAAAACAAAAAATGTTAAGGTTTTAAAATTATAACCTATGACAATGTGGCTAGATAGGAGACCTCGTGAATATCCTCATTATATTGACAATAATTTTTATGAAATTAGAATTTTTGGTGCATTTACAAAAATTGTGCCGGTCAATGACATTACTTTTATATATTTTTAATAATTTGACGTGAAGTTTTTTATATGTATTTTGTTAAGTTCTTGCCTTAAAAAATAGAAAAATGAATTATTTTTAATGCATAATTTTCTTTTTGTTTTAAAAATCGTTTAAAACATGAATTCAATAAAATGTTGGGTCAAAATTTGTGTATTGGTTTTTTGTCGAATGTACTGGTATTTTCCTTACGATGTACTGATTTTTCCAATTTCAAAAATTGCAACCCTAACCCAGAGGTCGAGCATTGTTCAACACATGCTAGATTCTGGTACTAGATTCTCAATAGTAGCTTTAAGGCGACTAAAGTTAAAGCTTGAGTTTGCATTCGTTGAGTTATTTGGCGATGGAACATTTTGTGTGGGAATAGAACTAGTCTTAGCAGCATCGGCATACGATACACGTGAACTAACTGGTTGGCTTGTTTGAGGAAGAGTGGCGGAGTAAGCGTTTGCTGCTTGAGGTGGAGCTAGTTTAGGTTTTTGACCCATAGCCTGTTTAACAAAAGAATATACAGGACCTGAACGCTTATGTGGCTCTTCAACTGTAATTTTTCGGTATAAAAGGTATTTTAGGCTATAAATTGGATGTTTTTTTTTTTTTTTAATGCATGATTTTATTTATTGCATCTTCATATATGAACTAACAATAACTATTCAAATCTTAAATCTAAAAAATATAATTAGGCCCGACCAATGTAGGACATAAGCTTAGTAGTAGTTATATATAATACATATGTAAGTAGTGATAATCAAAAGGAAAAAAATAAAAGTATTTTCAAGAAGTCCCATCTGGAGTGCTGTGAATGAGAGCCATTGTGTCCCTCTTTTTTAGGTGGATGTGTCCAGTAAAGTTCAAAATATTACGGGTAAGCGGATTAGGATCTAACTCGAGTTTTGTTAAATATTTGCCATCGTATTTTGCAATTTCTTCAGTCACTAGTGGCATATTCAAATCACGATGTATATTTGAATTTTTGATGTACTATGGAGCCGATGTTATCATGCGTAAAATTTTATTTTGCCTGCGTTGAATTTTCTCTACATTTAAAGCTGAAGCAGTGCCCCATAGTTGAATTCCGTAGCACCATATTGGCTTTAAAAGCGACTTGTATATTAAAAGTTTACAGTCTAGGCTAAGTGTTGAATTTCGACCAATCAGCCAATGTACCTGAGTTAGTTTAAGTTTCATTTGAGTTAACTTAGAATCAATGTGGTGTTTCCATGTAAGTCGTCGATCAAGGTGTATACCAAGATATTTCACATGTGAATGTTGAGAAACAACTTGATTGTTAATCCGAATGGGGGAACAAGAATCTCTTCGTAAAGTAAATGTTACTTGAACACACTTTTGTTCATTTACCTTGATTCTCCATAAGTTTAACCAAAGCTCCATCTGGTTAATGTGTTCCTGGAGTTTGCGGGATGCCTCATCAAGGTTTTCATGCATACTAAGGCAGGCTGTATCGTCGGCAAATGTGGAAGTATGGATACTACTGCTCACAGGCATATCACAAGTATAAATTAAATATAAAACTGGTCCCAGTATACTCCCCTGTGGCACACCGGATGAGATTATTTCAGGCGTACTCATAAAGTCTCCTTCCGCAACAGTGAACTTACGGGAAATAATGTAACTTTTCAAAAGATTTAAAATGTTTATTGGTAAGTAAGTCTTCAATTTTAAAATAAGGCCTTCATGCCACACTTCATCAAATGCCTGGGAAACGTCAATAAACAGCGCAGAACAATACTTTTATCCCTCAAAAGTTCTTCTTATAAATTGTACCAACTGTATATCATTTGGCTCCAGTTGAACACGAAATAGAGGCTGGGGGATCTTCTATCTATTGATTATATTAGTAACACTTTTTACCTTAAATCCTTGTATGTTGAGAGCATCTTTTATTTCGTCGGGATTAACATAAGCATCAATGCCCTTCAATACGATCTGCATACCTTTAGCACTTTTAAGCTGATAAGTATAAAAATTTGGTTTATCTTTTTCGAAATCAGTAATAATTTTGCGGAAATCTTTTTCTTCACTTCACGTTATTGGAATAACGTGAAATGTGTTCTCACCAACTGCCGAGACTAATTTTTTAATAAGGGCATTCGAATTTTTTTCTCTCAGGTATATTGGTGGTGGCTTGGAAGTTTTTTTTTATGAAACAGCATCTTGGTCGTTATTTGCTTGCAATATTGAAAAACGATTTTGACGGTTAACTGCTGCGGCGTCGTTATCCCTGGATATCTTGGGAACCGATGAAATTTTTGATGAATTTGGGCTTCGCCCGCGCCTTAAAATTATGATATATCTGTCCATTCCGACTTGGACCTTGGGTTTTGGGCTAATCTTATCTTCAGTGACAACTTAGTTAAGTGATGACCTCGAGCCCGAAGCGGGTGATATCGCTGAGTTAAATGTGGAAGTACTAGGCAATAATGTCAACGATTCACTAGTTGGCATTGGACAAAGCGAAGTTGATTGCTGACGAAACTGATGTTTTGCCGTTAGGAAAAGTCTATTATCAGATTTTTTATTTTTATTAAGAGCTTCAGAACTCACAGCAAGTCTATTATCAGATTTTTTATTTTTATTGTTATCATTATGAGCATCAAAACTCACAGTAAAATAGGCATTTCTGCCGTTAGAACTCACTTCACTATTTTTTTTCTTTGGGGTACTCATAAAGAGTATTCCTCAAGGGTACTTTGTATGTTTTTTTGTTTACGGTTCTTTTTTGATTTTGTTATTTCTATATATAAAAATATTAGCAAAGCAAAAAAAGCTTATTTATCAAATTTAATATGTACTACGAATATTTTTTGTATGATTTTTTTTTTGTTTAGTTTGTATGTAATAAAATTTCCGCTATTACGTCTGTTCATTATGAAGGTACAACGAGAACTGCACTACATTCTTGACAATATTTGTGATGAACATATACAAGCAACAAATATTGGCATTGAAAATTTTTGTGCGAATTTTGTGATATCATCAATTTTTTCCCCTCCCAGATTTTCAATCACTGAGGATCAATACGAAAATTTCTACAAATCTCTTGGACCTTGTTTTGTAGCAGCTGGCGACTACAATGCAAAACGTTTTGGGGTTCACGTCTTATTACTCCCAGTGGTCGAGCGTTGTTCAACACAATTTCAAAAATTGGCTTGGATGTCATTTCGTGTGGGGAGCCCACTTATTGGCCTACTGACAAACACCAAATTCCGGATGTTATAGATTTTGGCATCATCAAAAATATCTCTAGAGTTTTAATTCAAATTGAAGCTTCTTTAGATCTCTCGTCCGATCACTCTCCCACGATCGTTACAATTTGTAGCCCATTAAGAAGTGATTTACATCACCCATATGCGAATTTGATAAATCGTGTTAATGTGCTGCGATTTAAAAAATATCATAGTAGACATTGCACGGAAAATATTACGCTAAGAACACCTGGATATTTAATCTAACATTGCCAACCTTAATTAAAACATTACACGGCTGCTGAACATGCCACTACCTCCCATCCGCAGACTAGGGTAAATAGAACTTATTTTACGGATATTGAACGTCTCGTAAGTGAAAAAAGAAGAGTTAGAAAAGAATGGCAACAGCACAGATCACACCAACTTAAAATCACTAAACGATAACTAAACGACTCCAAGAGTTGCTTGCATTTGCAAAGAACTCCACCTCTTAAAAGATATTCGGAAGGTCTTGATATCACACCAGCATCTAAATACTCTTTGTAGCGCGCTGCTAGAAAGCTTAAAACACCAGTTGAGTTTAAACCACCTCTGCGCACATCTACAGGAGGTTGGGCAAGAAGCGATACTGAAAAAGGTAGAATATTTGGTGAGCATTTTTAAAGTCCGTATTTACCCCAAACACATGTACTGGTGCTGTAGATTTGCCAAATGTAGTTGCGATACCCCCTCGACCAATAAAATTTAAGACGCGTGATGTACAAAAAATAATTGCAGCACTCAACCCGAAAAAAGCTCCGGGTATTGATAAAATTAGTAACCAGATGCTGATAAAGTTGCCTCGTATTGCACTTAGAATACTGTTTAATTTACTGCTTCAGCTTCTATTGTCGAGAGAATCCAACGAAGGCAAAACAAAATTTTACGGTTAATAACATAGGCTCCATGGTATATAAAAAATTCAAAAATACATCGTGATTTAGACATGCCACTAGTGATTGAAGAAATTGCAAAATACGCTGGCAAATATTTAACAAAGCTCGAGTCACATCCTAATCCGCTTGCTCGCAATATTTCGTAATAGTTTGAACTTTACTGGACACATCCGCCTAAAAAAGAGGGACACAAGGGCTCTTATTCACAGCACTTCAGATGGGACTTCTTGAAAATACTTTTATTTTTTATTTTTTTCCTTTTGATTATCACTATTTATGTATTATATATAACTATTACTAAGCTTATGTCCGACTCTGGTCGGGCCTAATTATATTTTTAGATTTAAGATTTGAATACTTATTGTTAGTTCATATATGAAGATACAATAAATAAAAATCATGTATTAAGAAAAAATTCCAATTAAACGAGGTGATATTGATGAAACTAAAATCCAAATATATGATGAAAAAATTTCCGAAAACTTGTTAGTGAAGTTGAAAAAAATAAAACAAATTTTGAGTCCGAAGAAGTTAAATGTGCACTTATCGACAAAGGCTTTAAGGTAAAAAATGTTACCAATATAATCAATTAAGAGAAAATGCCCCAGCCTCTATTTCGTGTTGAACTGGAGCCGAATGATAAACAGTTGAAAAAAACGAGTCGCGCCCAATTTATAGTCTAAAATACCTCTTATATCGAAAAATAACAGTTGAAGAGCCACGTAAGCGTTTAGGTCCCGTACAGTGCCATAATTGCCTTTAATATGGCCATACAAAAACATAATGCAATTTACCTACAGTTTGTGTTATCTGTTTGCTGTACTAAGCCAAAATATCAAGCAGAAAAAAATGCAGTAATTGTGGAGGTAATCACACCGCTAACTACAGAGGATGCCCTATATATTCTTTCTTTAAGCAGGCTATGGGTCAAAAACCTAAATTAGCTCCACTTCAATTACCAAATACTTACTCCGCAACTCTTCCGCAAACTAGCCAACAGTTACTTCACGTGTAACTTATACCGATGCTGCTAAGACTAGTTATATTCCCACACAAAATGTTCCACCTCAAAATAAGTCAACGAATGCAAACTCTAGCTTTAACTTTAGTCGTCTTGAAGCTGCTATTGAGAATATGGTGCTAAATATAAATAATTTTACAACAAATATGACTACCATGATGCAAGAAATGCTGAGAATGCAGAATACTCTGCTTCAAGCATTAGTTAACAAGCCATTAACACGTTAAGACTATGTTTCTGGAACGCAAACGGCATTTGCCAACATAAAAACTTGAGCACTTCCTCACGGAAAGAAATATTGATATAATGTTGGTTTCTGAGACTCATTTGACTTCAAGAAGTCTATTCAAAGTTAATGGCTTCAATTTATATGATTCAAAGGACCCAAGAGGAAGAGCTTGCGGGGGATCAGCAATTTGAATAAAGTCGAGACTCAAGCATTATATTATTGACAACATTTGTGAAAAACATTTACAAGCAAAGAATATATGTGTCGAAATTTTTTGCTCTAATTTTGTCATATCATCAATTTACTCCCCTCCTATATTCGCAATTACTGAGGATCAATATGAGAATTTCTACAAATCTCTCGGCCCTTGTTTCGTAGAAGCTGGTGACTATAATACTGACCATACGTTCTGGGGTTCGCGTCTTATTACACCCAGAGTTCGAGCGTTGTTCAATACAATTTCCAAAATGGGCTTGGACGTTATTTCGAGTGGGGAGCCCACTTACTGACCTACTGACATACATAAAGTTCCGGATGTTATAGATTTTGGCGTCATGAAAAATATTTCTAGGGAATTAATTCACGTTGAAGCGTCCCTAGATCTATCGTCCAATCACTCTCCCATGATCGTTACAATCTGTAGCCTACTGAGAAGTGCTCTACGTCATTCATATGTGAAGATGGCCAGTATGTTAATTGGCTGCGATTCAAAAAAATATCTTAGTAGTCATTGCACGGAAAACATTACGCTAAGAACTCATGATGATGTTCATGATACAATTATACAGGTAACCGCGAAGCGCCAGCTGTTTTGCTTGTTTTGTGGTGCACTCTGCCACCACGTGTGTGTGTGTTTTACAAACACACACACACGCTGTTTATCTTTTATTGCTCTATGACAGTTGGCACCAGAAACTAGCAACAAAAAGCCCTGTTGTTTTATTTGCTGTAAATTTGTTGTCGATTTGCGGTTACCTGTATAATTGTATCATGATGATGTTGAATCTATCATTGCCAATCTTAACGAAAATATTAAGCAGTCTGCTAAACAAGCCACTACCTCCAATCCAAAGACTCGGCTTAATAGAATATATTCTACCTATACTGAACATCTCGTATGTGAAAAAAGCAACAACACAGATCACTTCAGAACAAAATTAGCTTTAAAGAGTGCACTAAACGACTCCTAGAATCTGTAAGGTCTTGATATCACACCAGCATCTAATTGCTCTTTATGGCGCACTGCTAAAAAGTTTAAAACACACGTTGAGTTTAAGCCACCTCTGCGGACATCTACCGGAGGTTGGGCAAGAAGCGATACTGAAAAAGGTAGAATATTTGGTGAGCATTTTTAAAGTCCGTATTTACCCCAAACACATGTACTGGTGCTGTAGATTTGCCAAATGTAGTTGCGCTACCCCCTCGACCTGTAAAATTTAGAACGCGTGATGTACAAAAACTAATTGCTGAACTTAACCCGAATAAAGCTCCGGGTATTGATGGAATTAGTAACCAGATGCTAATAAAGTTGCCTCGTATTGCACTTAGAATACTGTTATTTATTTTTAATGTCATTTTACGACTGGAGTATTATCCACACAGCTGAAAACTTGCTAAAGTTAAAATGATTCCAAAGCCGGGCAAAGATCTTACTAAGGCTGAGTCATATAGGCCAATAAGTCTCCTATCAACAATGTCAAAGCTTTTCGAAAAACTGCTCATGACAAAATTGTCCCCAATTCTAGTTAGTAGTGGGTGCATACCGGACCATCAATTTGGTTTTAGAAGGAAGTTCACTGATGTGGAAGGAGACTTTATGAGCATGCCTGAATTTATCTCATCTGGTGTGCCACAGGGAAGTATACTGGGGCCAGTTTTATATTTGATTTATACCTATGATATGCCTCTGAGCAGCAATATCCACACTTCCACATTTGCTGATGTTACAGCCTGCCTCAGTATGCATAAAAATCCTTACGAGGCATCCCGATATCTTCAAGAATACATTACTTAGCTGGAACTATGGTTAAACTTATGGAGAATTAACACATTTCCATCCTCTGTTCGCACTTGCACTTATGTATTTTGGACAATATTTTTTTTTGCTTTTTTGAAGAGTGATGCTTAAAATTTTGAAAAATACTTATCGTATGTCCTCTTAGCTTAAATAAACGGTAATTAAAAATTTTATTAATAATGTATATTTTAAGCCATACACGATTTTTCTACACTGCATTTTTTAAAAGCTTTTAATTTAGCTCGTGAAGTATATAAATTGTACAAGAATTAAAATTGTAACTATGCAGTTTTAACATCAAAGAATTGAAAAAAGGAAAGTCAAAACAAAAAAATATAAAAAATTCAAATACAAATTTGTTGTAGACAGTGGTAAATATTGGTGTTCGCAAGCGCGAACGTTGGCTGCATGCAAAACTTATCTTTGATTGCATGTGTTTTTTCCTCTCTACAAATAACGGTATTGTTCTAGCTATTGAGCATGCAAAAAAAGAAAAGAATTTTTATACAAATGTTTGTATTTGTCTTGAAAGTTATTCAGCGGAGTGAAAAAGTGCTGTGTATTTAATTTTTCATCTACTAGTTGTGATTATTGTTGTGCTTTTAGTGTCTTACAATTTCGTTTAGAGTTTGCATAAAAATGACGCTTAAAATTTTGGCCATTGAAGAAATAATGGCTATAATTGAAGACGAAGATGATGATGTGGACACTTTTTGTGCGGTTTCGCCAGAAAAAATTTATGAGCTAACAGACGAGGAGGACATAGACGAAAATGAAATTCCCATGAATGATATCTACATATTTTTATTTTCAATACGGTCTTGTATATACATATGTACATATGTATGTATGTTTGCATTATTTCGTATTTAATTAGCAAACAGCCTTGCAAGAAGTTACTGGAACTTTTGAACTATGTATACAGACGAAATCAGGAGGAGCCTTTGCAGGATACAGAAATAACTCAGCAACCATCAACATCTGTAGAAGCCATGATACAAGCAAAACGTGTCAAAACAGACAGCCGTATATGGATTTTAAAGGAACCTAAGTGGACAAAGAGGACTGATAGATCAGCAAACTTTCAATTTGGTTTCGAACCAATTACAGATGAGTTACTGGATGTTCGATCCAAGCTATTTACTGAAATAAAAGTATTATCACAACTGCACCTTTTTGAGAAGTTTTTTGACCAGGAAATGCTAGATTATATAATAAATGAATCAAATAACTATGCACAACAAAAAACAATAGATATTTCCTTGAACAAAAATAGACTGAGACGTTTCTTAGGTATTCTAATATTGTCAGGATTCAACACTTTGCCATCAATTGAAGACTATTAGTAAAATGATCCATGTCTGGGCTACTCAATAGTAAAAGAAAGTATGCCACGTAAAATGTTCAAAGATATAAAAAGATATATTCATTTTAATAACAACAATACTTTAGATTTAAATGATAAGCTCACCAAGGTACGAGTAAATGCAATTTAACTTTCTATGAGACTGGTTATGATATTTCATTAGCTTTTTATTTTCTCAGGTAAGACCACTGATAGACAAAGCAAATGCAAAATATATGCAGTTTGGCGTATCGAGGACCGATTTGTCAATCGACAAGCAAATGGTGCTTTATTTTGGTCGCCACTCATGTAAAATGTACATAAGAAATAAACAAATTCGTTTTGGTTACAAATTGTGGAGTATTTGTTCTTCAAGTGGCTATTTGTTTAACAGCATGCCATATGCGGGAATTAGTGATAATTATAATCGTCAAATTGGGTTGGGAGCAGATGTGCTGAGACTGTTGGAAAATGTGAAAAATTCCAATCACCACAGAATTTATTTCGATAATTTTTTCTCATCTTACAAACTAATGTGTTTACTTAGCGAAAAACAGTTTTGTGCTATTGGAACTGTACACCACAACAGAATTGGAAAAACACCTTTAAAAACTGGAAATGAATTAGCTCGCGGTGATACTGACTTCCAATTTGATCAAACAAACAATATATTAGTGTGCCGTTGGATTGATAATAAGGAAGTGACCATGGTTACTAATTTTGACCAAATTCAACCAATGCACTCCGTCAAAAGATGGCAGAAAAAATAGAAAAAATTCGGTATTTATCAACAGCCACGTATGTTTTCCAACTATAACAAGGGCATGGGTGGTGTTGATTTGCATGACAATGCCGTTCAAAATTATAGAATAAATATCCGATCCAAAAAGTGGTATTGGCCATTTTTTATTTCAGTTTTAAGCTCATCAGTTGACAACGCATGGAAGCTACACTTCTTTGTTTCAAAAGAAAAACACGAAAAACCTATGCCACAAAAAAACTTTCGTGTTACAATAGCAAAAGAACTTTTATTATCATCTGAACGATTGGATAATTCTCCAGAATTTTTACCTCGCAACTTACCAAGAGTCGATTGTGAACACATTCCTATTGAACAGAAAGACGGAAACCTAGACGTTGCAGATTAAAAACTTGTCGAAAGCCAATAAAATGGATGTGCAAAAAGTGTAATGTATATTTACATCCTAAGTGCTTTGAAGCGTACCATCAAAAATAATTGACTAAATCCAAAAATTATTATTTGATATTATTTCTTAATAAATATATTAAATAAAATTAAAAAAAAAACTTTTGTTAAAATTAATTTTGTATATACATATATGCAAAAGAAAATTATTTTCAAGTCTTCAATGCAAAAAATAATAATGCGTTATACCATTGCTGCCAGCGTTCGCGCTTGCGAAAACCGTCAATCTCGGAAGGGCTAGGTCAATTTTTATATCGGATTTGAAATCAGGAACCTCAAATTAGCTAAGAACTTGATTTTCGTTGAAATCGGACGACTTTTATGTTTCGCGGCTGGAAATGGGTTAAGGCAAAAACAAATGAAACTAAAATTAACTCAGGTACATTGGCTGATTGGTAGAAATTCAACCCTCAGTCTAGATTGCAAACTTGTAATATATAAGTCGCTCTTAAAACCTATATGGTGCTACGGAATTCAGCTATGGGGTACTTCAGGTTCCAATGTCGAGAAAATTCAACGAAGGCAAAATAAAATATTGCGATTAATAACATCGGCTCCATGGTATATAAAAAATTCAAATATACATCGTGATTTAGACATGCCACTAGTGATTGAAGAAATTGCAAAATACGCTGGCGAAAATTTAACAAAACTCGAGTCACATCCTAATCCGCTTAATAATATGTTGAACTTTACTGGAAACATGAGCCTAAAAAAGAGCGATACAAGGGCTATTATACTCAACACTCCAGATGGGACTGCTTGAAAATACATTTTATTTTATTTTTTTTCCTTCCTTTTGATTATCACTACTTATGTATTATATATAATCTCTTAATTTATGTCCGACAGTGGTCGGGCCTAATAATTATATTTTAGATTTAAGAATTGAATACTTATTGTTAGTTCATATTTGAAGATACAATAAATAAAAATATGTATAAAAAAACGTTTTTCCCCGACGTTTCGTCAATGTTTTGTTGACTTTTTCAAGACTATATATTTATTTTTGAATAAAATCATTGCATTATTTTAAGAATAATTTTAAAAACAATAATATTTTGTTAACTCACAATTCAATTCTGTTTTTCTTCTACATTAAATTATATGTATATTTAACATAAAAGAAACAAATTTTTTGGTTATCTCTACATACATAAAAATATTTACTTCACAACTTAAAGCTATTATCACAGGTTTTATTTTATTTTATTGCAACTCTATAGCTTGCCCTAATGTTGTCAGTATCCTCTTTTAAGTTCATCGTCTTTTCTCTCTTTTGTTGTATTCTCAGGCTTTCTATAGTGTATCTCTTTTTCAACTCTTTCTTTGTCCAAAATATTTACATTATCAAAGTTAGATGTGTGACCCATCTCCAATAAATTTTGTGCTAAAGCTGTTGTTTTTTCAGTTTTTAAATGTCGTCTTTATGTTCTTTTATTCTTGTTTCTAAAGTGCGCTTTCTTGTACCAATATAAAAAAAGCAATGTGAGTCCGATCACAGGGGAGATATGTAAACATCTAGTAATGAAAAATTTGTTTTAAGTTGGAAGTACTTTTTCATTTAGTATATTCTTATTAATTAATCAATTAAAAGTATCAAAACTTTCAATATTGTAAGTACATGGGAATTTGCTGGTTTTTGTTTGTTTTATTTAACTTATTTGGTTAGTAAATGGGCACACTGCAATATATAGGTACTGCATTAAAAATTGCAGTAAGCATTAAATTTACTGATTACTGAAAAGATTCAGTAAATTTTTACTGATAATGAAATTTAATTTGCATCACCAGTAAAATCGTAGGGCCGTATTCATAATAAAATTGTAGCAAGTGGCAAAGTTTTATCATTAAAATTTTTAAATTTTTGTATGAAAAAAATTTAGCCACTTCGTAGAACTTCATTATAAATACGGGCATTACTGATTACTGGAAATTCAATGCACCTCATCATATAATAAATCATTTAGGCACTTTATAAAAATTGTAGAAATAAAAATTTACTGGTTAAAAAATTATTTTTACTAAAATTTTAGTAGTACTGCAAAGTGCCTATCTATGGTAAATGCCTTTACTTTTAATTTTTAATTCCTGTTATTCCTCGTTTAGTTATTGCTGTTGTTGTATACGCATTGCAATTAAAATAAAGCAATCATCAAGTTAAATAAAACAAACAAAAACCAGCAAATTCCTATGTATTTACAATATTTCAAATAAGTTTGTATTGTTTCTTTCAAACATTAATACACTCATACATAGCTCACACCGATTTGATAACGCATCGAACATCTTACTCAAAATTTGTGATTGTATTGTGAAAAAGAATTTTACACCCTAGCGTGTAGATGTTTACACATCAAAAACCACAACGTCTTCGCATGTATGCTGGCATTAACAAAAATTTGACAACGGCTCTGCCAACGTTTTGTTAGTTGTTATGATAAATTTTTATCAGGTATAGACGCTATATCGTTGGTTGGTTTCTGGTCTGCGGCACAGTATATTCAAAATACATTGTGTCTACAGCAAACCAGAAACCAACCGACGATATGTGAATCAAGGCACATTTACTACATTTACATACATTAGAGAAAACACTGTGGCAACTCTGTGTGCTTCTCACATAGTTTTATATGCCTTGGTAAGAATGACAATTTTAAAGACCTTCTCACATAGTTTGATATGCCTTGGTATGAATGGCACTCTCAGAGACGAAGAAGACTTTTAGTTTTGTGTAAAGAATTGTAAAATATATGTAACTTGAAAACGCGGCGTGGTTCAATTTGTCTAGTTTCTGAAATACATATGAAGCCGATAAAATAAAAAATGATAATCAAATAATAACAGAAATGCAATTCATTCCTGTTTGTCTAAAGATATAATTCAGTTGGGATCTTCGGAACTAATAGGAAGAAAAACAAATCCACTATGCGTATTTGTTCATCCAGTTGTTCAAAGCAATTATTAAGTTATATTAAACAAACAAAAACCAGCAAATTCCTATGTACTTACAATATTTTAAATAAGTTTTTTATTGCTCAAGGTCTATTTATATAAATGTTTTTAATAAATAGGCCTTATTATTGCTTCTTTCAAACACTTATGCACTCATACATAACGCGGTGTGCATCTTACTCAAAATGTGTGATTGTATTGTGAAAAAGATTTTTACCCCCTAGCGTATAGATGTTTACACATAAAAAAGATCGCATATAATGTTGTTGATTTTTTCCTTGCACTTTATTTCGTATACTACATTGTTTTGTTGTTCTTTTTCAATAGGTGTTTTTATTTTTGAGAATATTGTATTTAATGTGATATTTGGCTTGTAGGCGAAGTTTGTGTTACTGTTTTCAATTGTGTTTCTGTTGTTTTTGTTATCTGTTAGTCCAGTCATGTAACGTACAGTGCAAAAATGTTTTTCGTTGGCGATGTTTAATTTCCTGTTTTCATCACTGTTTTTAATTTTATCAAACGTTTCACTTATTAGCGTGCTAATTACTTTGTTGGGGAAACTGTTCTCTATTATTGTTTTGGTGATGTGTTGTAAATTGTAATTATGAAATTGTTCATCGCTAATGCTGAATACTCTATAATAATTAATACAGTAAAAAACTTCATTGATTGAGTAATCAGCATTAGAGATGAACAATTTCATAATTACAATTTACAACACATCACCAAAAAACACTAATAGAGAACAGCTTCCCCAACAAATTAATTAGCACGCTAATAAGTGAAAGGTTTAATAAAATTAAAAACAGTGATGAAAACAGGAACTTAAACAACGCGAACGAAAAACATTTTTGCACTGTACGTTACATCCCTGGACTAACAGATAACAAAAACATCAGAAACACTATTGAAAACAATATATACATATATAATACTTGTACCTGAGGTGTCCCTTGGGAATCGCAGGTATAGTGTTATTATTTCTTTATTTATAACTTATAAATAAATTTATAAAGGACCCACCTTGGGAATCGCAGGTATTCTTTATTATTATGATTTACAACTCTTACAACTGTAGCTACTTTCTGACTTGCAACTGACTGTCTCAACTGACTGTGTTTTTTATTTCTTATTAGCTATTTATACAAAATACAATATAATTCTACAATAACATTTTACTTACAACTAATTTTATTATGCTAACTAGACATTAACTTACTTTATAACTATTATTTAGCTTTTCACCTAATTACAAAATATCGATATTGCACAATTTGTCAGCGCAAAGAAAATAAGAAGTAACTAAGTCAATGAAACGGTTTCTGCTGCGTCAACAAATTAGTGCAATGTTGGAGTATGAGGGTTGTTCAAGTATGAAACACAACATCCCTCCCCACTCGGCGGAAGAAAACAGCTAGCTATAGATGTTTTCTAAATATATTAATTGGATCAAATACTTAAATCTTAGTGTAAAATATATAAGTAAGTGACATGTAGGTGACCCATTATATATACAGAATATATAAGCAAGTGCCTCCGACTCACAACATACCTCCCCCTTGGCGAAAAGAAGATACGCAGTATTTTCTGTTGATGTTTTGATTCCAGACATCTAAGTCAGGTTGACGTGATTTTGTTTATCGTTATGTGTTGAAATTAGTGGTACCTTTAAGTAGTAAGTGCTTTTCTTCCTTATGCAGGGACGCTCTTGCTTGTGGTTTTAAAATATAAATCAGCACCATCACAAACTATGTCTTCAGTTGAGTAAGGATGTATCAAGAAACCAGCATTGCCAATAAAGTTGTTCTCAGTTGAGCTGAGATGTGTTAATGGTCGAAAACTATGATTTATGTAATGGATGGTTCACCTGTAAAATGACGGCCATCGGTATCACAACGTGAACACCATTCTTGGTACGAATGACATATACACTTTTTAAAATTTTTGGATAACAGAGCGAAGAACTACCTTACTTAGGATATTGGAATAAAAATCCACATATAACATGTTAAGGTGTACTCAAACCATGTACAGTATTGATGACAGCAACGGAACCAGCATCATCTCACTTAGTGTGTATGGATAGAGAAATGTCAATGCTTTGTGTGTAGTTGATTTCATAGGGTTGTAATCTATACAAAGTTTTGTTTTGAAGTGTTATTGGGTCTTGATTTTCCGGAACAATCCGATCGTACAGATTATTGCGAGTCCTGTTATGGCGTCAATAATTCATCTCACATATTGTTATCGGTTATCAAGGTACTACACTAGTTAGATAAGAGTATTACTTGATCTTTCAGCTACTGTTTTTGTGGTGTATGTTGCAGGCTTTTCTTTTGATTTGGAAATTCATCGGTTATGTTGTTATTGCTGAGGTAAAGTTGTGGCTTCAGATATTACTTAATTTTGGCATCAAGAGACTATTCGCCTTGTGTTGTTAAATTTAAATGATGATTGCAATTGCTGTTGTTGTTTTTATTGTTGTTCTTATTGTAGTTGTTACGTTTGTTGTCTTCACTGCATGTATTGTAACCTTCTTGTTCTGGGGATTGTAGTTGAGCCGCTGTTGCATTTATCTTGGTTTAGTATTAGCATACAATAAATTTACTTATTTAGTATTAAAATTATTTGAAATATAACGTTAATATATATATATTGATACCACTGGCTGCCAAGGCCATCGGCTAACAATAAATTTAATTTGTGAATTTAATTTGAAATACAAATAATTAGCTTAATTAATTTTTTTTTTTCTACACATAATCATTATTTATATATTTCAATTTACTATTGTTAATGCTAAGAACTAAAATTTCACTTTCAAAAGCTGTGCTAGAGTACTCGTTAATTGTGAAAATTTGTGTACTTGTTAAGGTATTGAGTTTAATTTCAAATGTGAACCAATTATTTCAAGCTTGCTGAATAATTGTTATTGGAAGTGTACTCAAACACATCTAGTATGACATAAATTTTTTCATATACATATGTGTTATTCTTTTCTTAACCTATAATTTTAATAGCAAAATTCATTTATTTTTATTATTGTTTTTCTTTCTTTCAAATATATGCTTTATTAGTATAAAACAAGTTAGTTATTTATAATATGACGATTTAACTCTTTTATAGCTCTACTAGCTATATTAATGTTTTTTTTAATATATATTTATGAGTGTGTACCAGTGATGGGAAAGTTGGTACGATCGTACTTTTTTTGGTACTTCTTGCCATGAAAATGTACCGTAGTACTCCCCTAAGGAATTTGATACTCTCACGGGCAACTTAGAAATGCAGTCAGAAGACTCCCGCATGCATATATTTTGCCAAGAATTAAATTGTTTTTTCGACAAATAGAACGAAGCTTTATTAGTAAAGATCTTTTAGAAAAGAGTAACCACAATTAAATATCAATATCAATATTTCATTCAATGATATTTTATGTGGCACAGAAGGTTATCTATTGAAACAACTGTTTTAAATTAGTTTAAAGAAAATTTTAAAAAGTTTATATTAAGTTCTAAGGGCAAAAGTGGACGTTGACAATAAAATGTTAGTTTGGTTTAGTAAGTTTCCCCCTGAAAGTATTTTGTCTGTTAAACCAATATCATTATACCACTTTTAATTAAAATGTTCCCAGGGAAAAGAAAAAAAAGAAAAGAAAAATAATTTGAAATATTAACAACCTATATAGAGCATTGGCTTATATAAGAACGCATTAGATGAATACATGTTCCCTGATATATCGAGAGTAGCTTACGGAATTTGATCCATGCCTGACTCCTCTGTAAATGTCGAAACTATTTTCTCTTACCAAAATTTCATGAAAACAAAATATAAATCAACAGCCATCGTATTCTGTAACTCGCTAAAGCTAAATCTCTATCGCTAAAAATCCATAAAATCAATTTGTCGATTTTCGGCTACGAATGCAATTTTCAAACGGGTATTGATAAATCAGGTAATGGCTTAAAAATGTAATTCGCCGAAATTTTATTATTTTTATTTGTTCAGCATTTTAGCGGTCGAATTTAGCTTTAGCTTTAGCGAGCTATGGAATACGGGGGCAAGCTTTCTGTTCCAACAGTATTAAGTCTAATCCAGGCTACACCTATTTGTATATTTGTACCTATGTGTTCCTTTTTTTGTAAATGAATTTCTTATAATTTTTTGTTAATAAAATTTAAATAGGAAATATTATAATTTTTGGTACTCTTGGGATCAAAAAAGTACTAAAAAATTTTGTTTTTGATACCGAAATGCAAATCTCATTTCCCATCACTGGTGTGTACCTACAAAAGACAATTCTTACTCAAATTAAAAATTTGGAAAACATTATAGCTTAAAATACAAAATTATCTTTTGTTGCATTTGAAAGCTTCAAGATTTTAATTTGCAAATTAATTTTTAATTTAAAGTTTTGAAATTTCAAAAGATAGAGTAAAATTATACCAATCACATTCTTACAGTGTAAAATTTTCTGACCTAGCCTAAGAATTTCCACCCTTGAAAACTCAAATTACTTAATAAAAATTACAATTAATTTGTTTTGAATAAATAAAAAAAAATTTCATTCACATATACATACATATGTATGCATGTACGTATCGTATTTATTTTATGCTTACTTAGCAAGCTTTTAATGTTTTGGTTTACTTTTGTCTTTTTTTAGGGTTCCGTACACCAAAGGTGAAATGGAACCCTATTGTTTTCGCTACGCTGTCCGTCTGGCTGTCTATTTTTCATTTTGGCGATTTTTTCGGTTTTTTGCGATTTATTTTCGATTTAGAAATTTTTTTTAATTTGGTGCTTTTTTTCGTTTTGGCGATTTTTTTTGATTTTGGCGATTTTTTTTCGGTTTGGCGATTTTATAATTTTGAGATTTTTTTGTTTTACCGTTTTTGAAAATTTCAAGAAGTTTGCTCTTACGGTTTCCAAGATACAGCAAGTTATCAAAATTACATAGTCAAAATTACATTAACTGATGGTACACCCACTAATTAAAATTTTTTAAATTTTAGTGTTAATTGTTGTAGTCTGTATAAAAATACACTAACTTTACAAATTTCAAGTACATATACATACAATTGTATGTATATTACATGGGATTTTAACATTTTTCGTTGCTCGTTTTGGCACACCCTTTAATTTCCAATTCTCATGTTTTTGTTGTTGTAGCGGCGAAGGGTCTACACACTCTGTCCAAATTTCAAGTCCGTAGTTCTTACGGTTCTCGAGAAAATACCCTGTGATGGACAGACGGGCAGACGGACAGCGTAGCGAAAACAATAGGGTTCCATTTCACCTTTGGTGTACGGAACCCTAAAAATGCTCAAAGCCAACGTACGGAACCCTTCGTGCGCGATTCAAAGTCGTATTTACTGAATTTATTTATTTTAGGGCCCGCAATTTTGTTGTCGTTGCAAAATAATGTTCTGCTTTTGAATATGAGGAAAGACAATTTTTTTTTATTTTTTAACAAATAACACAAATAACAGTTCTCGTTGTACCTTCATAGTGAACAGACGTATTAGCGGAATTTTTTTTTTACATACAAACAAAACAAAACCCTACAAAAAATATTTGTATTACAAAGTATTCGTTGTACATTAACTTTGATAAACAAGCTTTTTTGCTTTGCTAATATTTTTTTTTACATAGACAGTAATAACTAAAACAACAAAAAAAAACAAAAACAACCGTAAACAAAATAACTCAAAGTGCCCTTGAGGAATACACTAACAAAGTGCCCTTGAGGAATACTCTATATGAGTACCTCAAAAACAAATAATTGTGAAGTGAGTGATAACGGCAGAAATGCCTATCTTACTGTGAGCTCGGATGATCTTAATGATAACAATAAAAATAAAAAATCTGATAATAGACTTACTGTGAGTTCTGATGATCTTAATTTAAATAAAATAAATAAAAAACGTAATGATAGACTTTTTTTAACGGCTAAGCCAATTTTTCGTCAGCGATCAACTTCGCTTGGTCCAATGCCAACTAGTGATTCGTTAACATTACAGTTGCCTTCTACTTCGTCATTTAAATCAGCGATATCATCCGATTCATCACTTACCCAATTAGTCACTGTAAATAAGAGTAGCCCAAAACCAAAGGTCCAAGTCGGAATGGACCGTTATATTATCGTGGGAAAGCGCGGGCGAAGCCCAAATTCTACTAAAATTGCATCTGCTTCAAAGAAATCTAGGGATAACAGCGCATCCTCCACTAATCGTTTTCAAATATTGCAAGATGACAACGACACACCTGATATATCCGCGAACAAAACCTCCAAGCCGCCACCAATCTATTTGAGAGAAAAAAATTCAAACGCTCTTATTAAGAAATTAATTTCGGTCATTGGTGAGAATAAATTTCACATTGTTCCAATAAAACGTGGCAATATCGATGAAACAAAAATTCAAATTTATGGCGAAACAGATTTCCGCAAAATGGTTTCTGAATTTGAAAAAAATGATATAAAATTGAGAAAAAATGAGACACACCCAATTTATAATTTAAAATATCTTTTATACCGAAAAATAACAGTTGAAGAACCACACAAGCGTTCTGGACCCGTACAGTGCCATAATTGTCAAGAATATGGCCACACAAAAACTTACTGCAAATTACCTACAGTTTGTGTTATTTGCGGTGAATTGCACGGTAGTGCTAGTTGTACTAAACCAAAAGATCAATCAGAAAAAAAATGCAGTAATTGTGGAGGTAATCACACCGCTAATTATAGAGGATGTCCTGTATATTCTTTCGTTAAAAAGACTATGGGGCAAAAACCTAAAGTAGCTCCAGCACAAACAGCAAACACTTACTCCGCCACTCTTGCGCAAGTGAGCCAACCAGTTAATTCACGTGTATCGTGAACACGTTAAAAATATGTTTCTGGAACGCAAACGGCATTCGCCAACACAAAAACGAACTTGAGCACTTCCTCACGGAAAAAAATATTGATATAATGTTGGTCTCTGAGACGCATTTGACTTCGAGAAGCCTTTTTAAAATTTATGGCTACACCTTATATGATTCAAAGGACCCGAGAGGAAGAGCATGCGGTGGATCAGCAATTCTGATAAAGTCAAGACTCAAGCACTATATTCTGGACAACATTTGTGAAGAACATCTACAAGCAACAAATATTTGTGTCGAAAATTTTTGCTCAAATTTTGTCATATCATCAATTTACTCCCCTCCTAGGTTCGCAATTACTGAGGATCAATACGAGGATTTCTACAAATCTCTTGGCCCTTGCTTCGTAGCAGCTGGCGACTACAATGCAAAACATACAATCTGGGGTTCGCGTCTTATTACACCTAGAGGTCGGGCATTGTTCAACACAATTTCAAAAATGGACTTGGACGTCATTTCGAGAGGGGAACCCACTTACTGGCCTATGGACATACAAAAAATTCCGGATGTTATAGATTTTGGAGTCATGAAAAATATTTCTAGGGAATTAGTTCATGTTGAAGCGTCTCAAGATCTTTCCTCCGATCATTCTCCCACGATCTTTACAATTAGTAGCCCACTAAGAAGTGACTTACCTCACCCGTATGTGAAGACGATCAACCGTGTTAATTGGCTGGGGTTCAGAAAATATCTCAGTAGTCATTGTACGGAAAACATTACGCTAAGAACATCCGAAGATATTGAATTTAACATTGGCAATCTTATCGTAAGTGAAAAAAGAAAAGCTAGAAGGAATGGCAACAGAACAGATCACCCCAACTTAAAATCAGATTTAAAGAGTGCACTAAACGACTCCAAGAATTGCTTGCATTTGAAAAAACTGCATCTTTTAAAAACTATCTGGAAGGTCTTGATGCCACACCAGCATCTAATTACTCTTTGTGGCGCGCTGCTAGAAAGCTTAAAACACCTGTTGCGTTTAAACCACCTCTGCGTACATCTACAGGGGTTGGGCAAGAAGCGATACTGAAAAAGGTAAAATATTTGCTGAGCATTTAAAATCAGTATTTACCCCTAACACATGTACTGGTGTTATTGATTTGCCGAATGTAGTTGTGCTACCCTCTCGACCCATAAAATTTAGAACGCGTGATGTACAAAAACTAATTGCTGAACTTAACCCGAAGACAGCCCCAGGTATTGATGGAATTAGTAACCAGATGCTAATAAAGTTGTCTTGTATTGCAATTAGAATCCTGTTATTTATTTTCAACGCCATTTTACGACTGGAGTATTATCCAAATAACTGGAAGCTTGCCAAAGTTAAAATGATTCCAAAGCCGGGCAAAGACCTTACCAAGGCTGAGTCATACAGGCCAATAAGTCTGCTATCAACAATGTCAAAACTTTTCGAAAAACTGCTCATGACAAAATTGTCCCCAATTCTAGTTAGTAGTGGGTGCATACCGGACCATCAATTTGGTTTTAGAAGTCAGCATAATACTGTCGAACAAACTCATAGATTGGTTAAATTTATAAGAAGAACATTTGAAGAAAAGAAGTATTGTTCTGCGCTGTTTATCGACGTTTCTCAGGCATTTGATAAAGTGTGGCATGAAGGCCTAATTTTAAAATTAAAGACATACCTGCCAATTAACGTTGTAAGTCTTTTGGAAAGTTACATTACTGCCCGGAAGTTCACTGTTGTGGAAGGAGACTTTATGAGCATGCCTGAAACTATCTCATCCGGTGTGCCACAGGGGAGCATACTGGGGCCAGTTTTGTATTTGATTTACACTTGTGATATGCCTTTGAGCAGCAATATCCATACATCTACGTTTGCCGATGATACAGCCTGCCTTAGTATGCACGAAAACCCTCACGAGGCTTCCCGATATCTACAAGAACATATTACACAACTGGAACTATGGTTAAATTTATGGAGAATCAAAGTAAACGAGCAAAAGTGTGTCCAGGTAACATTTACCCTGCGAAGAGATACTTGTTCGCCAATTCGAATCAACAATCAAGTTGTTCTTCAACATTCACACGTAAAATACCTTGGTATACACCTTGATCGACGGCTTACATGGAAGCCCCATATTGACTCAAAGCTAACACAAATGAAATTGAAATTAACTCAGATACATTGGCTGATTGGTAGAAATTCAACACTCAGTCTAGATTGTAAACTTTTAATATACAAGTCGATTTTGAAACCAATATGGTGCTACGGAATACAGTTATGGGGCACTGCTTCAGCTTCTAATGTCGAGAGAATCCAACGAAGGCAAAACAAAATTTTACGGTTAATAACATTGGCTCCATGGTATATAAAAAATTCAAATATACATCGCGATTTAAATATGCCACTAGTGACTGAAGAAATTGCAAAATACGCTGGCAAATATTTAACAAAGCTCGAGTCACATCCTAATCCGCTTGCCCGTAATATTTTGAACTTTACTGACACATCCGCCTAAAAAAGAGGGATACAAGGGCTCTTATTCATAGCACTCCAGATGGGACTTCTTGAAAATACTTTTATTTTTTTCCTTTTGACTATCACTACTTATGTATTATATATAACTATTACTAAGCTTATGTCCGATTTAAGATTTGAATATTTATTGTTAGTTCATAAATGAAGATACAATAAATAAAAATCATGCAATAAAAAAAAAAAAAAAACAAATAACACAAAAAAGAAAAATTAAATTAAATTTCAAATATGAAGTCATAAAAGTTTAATGATCTCTACGAACATTATTTGAACCTTTTTAGGGTTCCGTACACCAAAGGTGAAATGGAACCCTATTGTTTTCGCTACGCTGTCCGTCTGGCCGTCTGTCCGTCACAGGGTATTTTCTCGAGAACAGTAAGAGCTACGGACCTGAAATTTGGACAGAGTGTGTAGACCCGCCGCTGCTATAACAACAAATACATGAGAGTTGGAAATTAAAGGGTGTGCCAAAACGAGCAACGAAAAATTTTAAAATCCCATGTAATATACATACAATTGTATGTATATGCACTTGAAATTTGTAAAGTTAGTGTATTTTTATACAGACTACAACAATTAACACTAAAATTTAAAAAATTTTAATTCAAGGGTGTACCATCAGTTAATGTAATTTCGACTAAGTAATTTTGATAACTTGCTGTATCTTGGAAACCGTAAGAGCAAACTTCTTGAAATTTTCAAAAACGGTAAAACAAAAAAATCTTAAAATTATAAAATCGCCAAACCGAAAAAAAATCGCCAAAATCAAAAAAAATTGCCAAAACGAAAAAAAGCACCAAATTAAAAAAAATTTCTGAATCGAAAATAAATCGCAAAAAACCGAAAAAATCGCCAAAATGAAAAAATCGCCAAAATGAAAAAATCGCCAAAATTAAAAAAAATCACCAAAATTTAAAAATCGCCAAAACGAGAAAAAAGCGAAAAATAATCAAAACAAAATTATTTCAGCTGAAAAAGCGTAAAAAACACTGTATTAGAAAAAATGCTCAAAGCCCAACGTACGGAACCCTTCGTGTGCGAGTTAAAGTCGCACTTTACTGAATTTATTTTATAATAATGCAAGACAATCAGTGCATGAAAAATTAATGGTATGCGTTTAAATCATTGTGACCTCTTTTTTTATAATACAAGACAATCATTGACGTATTAGTAAACACTAACATACAACTTGTCTGTATATTTGTGATTTTTAGAAAAAAAAAATTAGTTTCATCTTCCTACAGTGTTTGCATTTCTCTTCCTTTGCTGTTAATAGTTTTATTATTATATTTAAATAAGTATGTATGTACATTACGTAGACCTTAGTCATATCTTCACATACTCACGTCGTTAAAAAAGCGATTATGATTTTAGTTAATCTACTTTATATTTCCTTTTTTCTATTATATGCGCCTGCATATGTGTATTTTATATCTTATTTTTCTTCTTTCTAGTTATTATTGTTATATCACCTTGTACTTCCGTTTCGCCTTAGTTTTACTAAATTGTTATTGTAAACCTTTTCGGAATTTCTAATTTTTAACTTAAGGTTAACAGGTTTGGGACTTGGGTGAGAATTTGTTCTTTCGTGCTTGGTTTTTCAGCCATACTTGTTGTCCTACCTTAAATGTCCTTGTCTTTGTCCCTTGTCGTAATGTTTCTTGGAGTTGGCGTTAGCTTGATCTTGATTTTATTATACTAGTTGATAGCTTCGTTGTATCTGGTATTTTAAGATCTTACTAAAATTATCTGCATTATATACGGGTGATGGTTTTTCTTTTAGTTGAACAGGTACTTCAAACTCGAATCCATATAGGATTCTATTAGGTGTTTGTTTTGTGGAGGTATGCCTCGTATTATTGTGTACTTGCATAGCATGATGTAACCATTCATCTCAATTAGTGCCATCCATCTTAACAAACCTTCTCAAATACTCTGCCAAAGGTCTATGAGTTCTTTCCAACGATCCATTGGATTGGGGGTGATAGAGGTGGTGTTAATATGTCTTGTTCCTAACAGCTTACAAACTTCTTTAAATAGTTTCGAAGTAAAGTTTGTACCATTACACTATGCAACAAAAAAATGAACCTCCAAAACTAGATGTTCGCTGAACACGAATATGGTATTTATTTCTTTTTCTTAAGAAGCGTTTACGAGATATTCACGAAAAACATGATATTTTGTAGTTTACAAAGATATTTCCAAAAATCTTGAGGACTTTTTATCTCAATTCAGCAAATTTTACATTGTTGAAAAGATATGTTTTTCTTTTAGCTCTCTATATTTATAGTATGTTGATCGGATAAAAATTCATTGAGTTACGGCCCTTTAGATTTAAAAAACTTTTACGTTTTTAGATTTTTTTCAATTCACTATTTTAAGTTGCACCCTTAAGCCAAAAAAAAGTTCTAAAATTTCTTTTAAGCCTGTATCTTAAATTTTGTAGCCATCTTACTAATTGTAAAATTGTTATCATCGGGCAAAACATTAAAAAGTTACGACATATTTACTGAATATATTCGAATTAAATTTTCAGATGTTTTCACTAAAAATTTAAAATTTTTTTAAATCGAACGAGCCGTAACTCAGTGAATTCTTATTCGACCAACACACTATAAATATGAGGTTATAAAAGAGAAACATATCTTTTTAGCAATGTCAAATTTTGCGTAATTTCAATAAATTGTTTTCAAGATTTTTGGAAATATCTTTGTAAACTGCAAAATAAACACGTTTTTCGCAAATATCTCGAAAACGCATATCAAGAAAAATAAATAATTTCCATATTCGTTTTCAGGAGCCCCAATTAAGTTAAAAAAATATGTTATTTTACAGGTTGATTTTTTTGTGGTATCCAGCAGTAGTCACCCATCATGGATATTTTCACTAAATATGTCGCAACTTTTTAATTTTTTGTCCGATGATAAAATTTTACGCTAAATAAGTTGGGTACAACATTTTATTCAAGATACATGTTTAAGATAAATTCTAGATTTTTTTTGGCTTAACGGTGCAACTTAAAATACTGAACTTAAAAAAAAACTTAAAAACTACACATTTTTTTATCTAAAGTGCCGTAACTCAGTAAATTTTTATGCGATCAACACACTATGAACATAAGAAGATAAAAGAAAAACATTGTTTTCCGACAGGGTAAAATTTGCTCAGTTTAAATAAATACGTTTTTTGTTGTGTCTAACGTTGGCTATTTATGGTCAGTTTTCTTGATTTTTGTGATGCAAATAAAACCAATTTATTTCATCTTTTTTCTCAACGTTTCGTCAGCTTTTTTCCGACGTCTTCAGGAGAATTTTTATTTTTAAATTCTGGCAACAAATTACAAGTTTTTTATTAGTTTTTGTTACATTTTTGTAATATTAATTTTTATATTTGACTTACGATTTTCAGTTACATTATTAAATAAATTATAAAAACTGGACAGCACGAACAATTAATTGTATAATTTGAATAATAATTAATAATGGAAAATATCACAGGCAAACTTAAAACTAATATCACAGAACTTCACTTGTCAGGTTATTGCAATTGAATATTGCAGTTTGGTGTTGTCTTTGTCTTCTTTTGTGTTTATGGATTTTTTAATACGTTGCTGTATGCGTAGGCTTTCCAGTGTATACCTTTTATTCGCTTTCTTTTCTCTATCTAATATTTTGACCCCTTTAAAATCTATTTTATGTCCCGTTTCTTTTACATGTTGGGCTAGAGCTGTTGTCTCTTTTCCTTTGTTTATGTCTGCTTCATGCTCTGATACTCTAGTCCCGAGTTTTCGCTTTGTTGTTCCTACGTATACTTTATTGCACCTTTCTGCTTCATTTCCTTGACAAGTTATTTCGTATACAACATTGTCTGTTTCTAATTTGTCAATTTTTGTTCTTTCCTGCGTAAAAAGATGTCTCAGTGTTTTGTTTGATCTATGTGTGACTATTGTTGTTTTATCATTTATCATATGTTTTAATGTTTTGTTTTCGGTCAACTTTGGAACATATGGTACACTGTAAAAAACTTTTTCTACTACTCCATTATTATTGTTTCCAGTTAGGTTTTTATTTAAGCATTTGTTTATTAGTTTGTTCGTAATGTATATCGGGAAGTTGTTTTTTGTCATTATGTTTCTTATTTTACTGATGTTTTTGTTTCTGAATCGTTTGTCACTAATGTTGAGAATTTTGTTAATTAGATTCGTCGCCGCATTTATTTTCATGATCATCGGTTGGGTGGAATGGTAATTAATTAATCTGCCACATGCGGTTTCCTTTGCATACCAGTCTGTTATTAATTTGTTATTGTATTTTATTATTTTCATATCCAAATATGGTATTTCATTGTTTTCTTCTATCTCAACAGTGAATTGCAGATTTTTGTGGTATGAGTTTAAGGTTTTTAATACGATTTCCATATCCGCTTTTTTCATAACCGCAAATAGGTCGTCGACATATTTAGAAATGAATTTTATGTATATGTTTTTTGTCTTCAATTCTTTAATAATCTCGTCTAACAGTGTGTCCAAAACAATATCTGCTATCGTCGGTGATAATGGGTTACCCATTGGCATACCATATGTTTGATGGTAATACTGTCCATCATATGTAAAATAGTTGTTGTCCGTTATACAGAATTGAAGTATTTTCAAAAATTGCCGTCTACTGACAGTAGTATGTTCCTTAACGGTATCCCATTTGTCAAGTATATTCTTAATAGCTAAATGTGTAGGTATATTCGTGAATAATGATACCACGTCAAATGATACTATGATGTCATTCTCATCTAAAATTATATCACAGAGTTTTTCCTTCAGTTGCATAGAGTTCCTGATGTTATAAGTTTGAGAAATGAGATTTTTTAATATTGTACCCACATATTTTGATAGATGATAACATGGCACTTTCAAAGATGATGAAATTGGCCTTAGTGGTATGTTTTCTTTATGTATTTTTGGTAAACCATACAGTTCCGGTGCCATAGCTGCATGTGATGTCATTCTAATTTTTTCCAACTTAGTGATATGGTTCCCTTTCAAAAGTTCTGTTATGATATTATTATTTGTTCTTTGCAGTTGTGGTGTGGGATCTTTTCTGATAATTTTGTATGTAGATTTGTCCTCTAATAATTTCTTCATTTTATTTTTATATTCATCTTTATAAATAACCACTGTCTTATTCCCTTTGTCAGCTGTAGTAACTATGATTGTATTTTTATTTTCTTTTAATATTTTCTCTGTCTTTTCGTATATGTCTAGTATAAATTTTTCTTTGTCATTGTTTCTCCAATTTCTTCTGAAATTCGATATTCTATTAGCCATTTTTGTTCTTAATGTATCTTTCTCGTTATCATCTTTAATTTTCTGAACCCATTGCTCGATATCAGCTACTAAAGTAACAGGCGAAAAGTTTTTTCCTGTTACAGGAATCGCAAATTTATTTCCTAGTGATAGGAGCCATTTGCTTTCTATATCGAAATTAACTCTGGTAAAATTCAAAAACCAGTCTTCGTTGAATGTAAAACCAAAATCATTAAACTTCTCTGCTCTAAGTTTCTTCATTTTAGATGAGTGTATCTGTCTTGTTTTTATTTTTATGTTTTTAAATCTTATCCATTGTCCTTTTTTGAATTTCATAAGTTCAGTTTCGTTCAGTGTATTTAACAGCTGTTTTTCTATGTTTTCAATCTGTTTCTTTATCATAGTTGTGTTTGTGTGTGTGTCTATAATTTCAACATTAAGTATTTTTCGATGGAAGTTTCTCTCTACCTTTATCATTTCATTCTGTGCTTTATTCGTTTTAAATAGTTGTTTTAGTTTTTGCGTTGAATATTTTATATGTTTTGGTATAATACCAGCTTTCCTGCATTGTTGTAAAAAATTGGATCTTTCAATTGAATTGGCTAATTTGTGTATTTCTCTGCAATATCGTTTCATTAAAATTGTGGTTTCTGTGTTGTATTTATATTTAATGTGTTGGAAAAGTTGTCTCATTTTGTAATGTTGTTGTGGAATTTAAGTTCTTGTTGTTATTGTTTAAATTCTGATTTTTCAAATACATACATACATACATACGCATGCAAATATATGTATATGAATATGTAATTAATCTCGGCGGGCCTTCCGATTTTATTTATTGTGTTTATGTTTTATGACCAATTTCGTTTGTTTATGTTTTTTGTTGTGTCTAACGTTGGCTATTTATGGTCAGTTTTCTTGATTTTTGTGATGCAAATAAAACCAATTTATTTCATCTTTTTTCTCAACGTTTCGTCAGCTTTTTTCCGACGTCTTCAGGAGAATTTTTATTTTTAAATTCTGGCAACAAATTACAAGTTTTTTATTAGTTTTTGTTACATTTTTGTAATATTAATTTTTATATTTGACTTACGATTTTCAGTTACATTATTAAATAAATTATAAAAACTGGACAGCACGAACAATTAATTGTATAATTTGAATAATAATTAATAATGGAAAATATCACAGGCAAACTTAAAACTAATATCACAGAACTTCACTTGTCAGGTTATTGCAATTGAATATTGCAGTTTGGTGTTGTCTTTGTCTTCTTTTGTGTTTATGGATTTTTTAACACGTTGCTGTATGCGTAGGCTTTCCAGTGTATACCTTTTATTCGCTTTCTTTTCTCTATCTAATATTTTGACCCCTTTAAAATCTATTTTATGTCCCGTTTCTTTTACAT